>MJUU01044467.1:41933-83434 GCA_002080025.1 Modiolus philippinarum | reverse complement strand
TGGCCCCCATTTTTCCCAAAAAAATTATCTGACCTGCATCTGGGTTGAAAAAAAAATAATCTGGCCCTGATCCGGTCCAATAGAAAAAAAGCGTGGCTCGACAAAATTTTCTAGCATAGTAGGAAAGGAATAATCTGGCGAAGCAGAGCGGGCGAAAGCAATTCCAGGCTCGGGTAAAAATACCAGGCCCCCGGAAAATCAAATGGTCTGTGTCTAAAATGGAATTTGTTTAAATAAAATCCACAGAATAATTCTTGGAATAGTGGTTACTTTATTGATACAATTTAAATAGGAATTAAAATATTTCTCGTTAATATACCGTCTAGTGACCTGTTTTGACGCGGACCAGAAATGACACATCAAATTTCATTTGTGACGTAAATTTTTGTTATGTTAGTTATGACGTCATTTAGATTTTATTTCCATTGATATCTTACTGCTAATAGATTGCAAAAGTAAAATGATCTCTAAAGTCCGCCTAAATAGCAGATATATGACTTTACAGGCTAAATTTCATACAAAAATATGGTTTTCTTAACACCAAGAAGGAAAAAAAATAAATCCATAAAACATTCAGTAAATATATTTGAGCGTAAACCACCGTAGGTATCGTTGTCCTGCGAGAACATGATTTCTACTGCATTTTGTCCGTGATTTCTACTGCATTGGTAAACAAAAATGACAACAGACACGATTTTGTTGATGCACAAAAACGAGAGCACGGTTGTAGTTATGAACAGGTGAAACTAACAACAAATTGATATTGTTTTGATACCGGTAAAAATGCATCCATGCAATATTTATATTTTATGCCATTTGCTGTTATTCCACTGTGTAAATAATCGTGAATATCTTTGCTATACTTGTGCTAAATGAGTCAAAAACAACATGCGTTATCCTCATCTATGATACAATTATTTAGCAACACTTTTCAAGCCTGAAAAAACTGTAATTTGGCTATACTGGATACAAATTGAAAATATGAGGTCCTGGCTTTCTAACGCTCAGTCCTGGATTTCTACTGGTAGGTCCTGGCGTTCTACTGACATGATTTAGCGATTTAATGTTGCACATTGTATTTCTGCACAATTAAAGCGAATTATAATTAAAGGAGGAGGTATGGTAAGGCCACTTTTTTGGCCCCTATTCGAAAATACAAAGTATTGTAAATTAATCAATTATCATAAGATGTTCATAAGACATTAGTCTGTCAGAAATCAGTATTCATAATTTTGAATTCGGTCTCATATTTTCATACTAGGCTCTCAAACTTAGTGTTTTTCAGGAAAATCTTTAAAATCTTTAAGAATTGCCTCATTTTGACGTCTTCTCATTAATATTTAGATATGAGAAACAGCCTTACCCAAAAAGATCTTTTGCTATGAGACGTATTTTTAAAAGATATTGATGTGGTTAAAATATCTATTTGGGTAAGGCTGTTGCTCACATTTGATTTTGATGAAAACTTCATACAAAATTGCCGTAGTTGGTTAATTTCCCCATATATAGTTGGTTAATTTCCCCATATATGTCATGTTTATGACGTCACTGTGACGTCATGACTGACTTTTCTGCATAAAAGTGTCTAGATTATATTACTATAATCATTTGGCAAATAAATCAGTGCATTTTTTGGAGAGTTTGAACTGTTCTTATATTTTTGCCATTTTAGGGGCCAATTTCCTATTGCTTATCGTACCTCCTCCTTTTGGGAATAAATTTGTGTTTTTTGCTATTCTAAATACAATATTATCTGATAAACCGACCGGTGACATGAAATCGTTTATCCATTTAAGAATCAATAAAGTAGCAGAGAAACCGGCACACAATACCAAAGAACATACATCTCTACAATATGTAAGGTGTTAATGAAAAATACGGGTATAAAACACATCAAGTTCTTAGATTTCACTTATTTTACTGTAAATTAATGTTGTGTTTACATGATCATTGACAGCTACAACTCCAGTTTATTAAGAGCTCATAATCATATGTACATGTATGCTATTATTAGCTTACCTTGTCATAACGTTTGCCATCACTTTGCGTTCGTCCGTCGTCTGTCCGGCGTAAACTTTTCATTCGAAAATATTCTCATCTGAAACTTCTAGGCCAAGTGGAACCAAACTTGGCCGCAAAAGCCTTCAGGTGCCCCGTCTGCGCTGCATTCGAGACGACTGCCAGTGGAAACATAGTTTAACGTTTAACTCTATGGAAAAACACATTGAAAGATCTTCTGCTCTGAAACTATATAGCCAATTGGAATCAAACTTGGTCCCAATAGTCCTGGGATCGGCTCCTGCAGAAACCTATGCTTTTGTTTTTAGTTCAATTCTTGATCAAAAACGGCCGCCAGTGACAAAAAAAGTTCAACATTGGACCCTTTGGGAAAATCCATTACGTGAAAGCTAATTGAAACGAGAGTTTGCCACAACAGTCTTAATCGCACTTTATCTAAAATTGCTACCAGCAGGGGACATAGTGTAACACTGGACCGTATGGGATACATGTAACACAATGCCGTTTTGAACCAAAGAAAGCGACATTAGTTTAAGGTTTTTTTTCTCAAGTCCGCTCTATGTACAAGATTGCCATTACCTGTTCACATTGTTTAACATTGTACCCTATGGTAGGAATCATTCAACGATCCTCTGAGACTGCCCGAGCAATTTGGACCAAACTTTGACACAATTGTCCTCCTGCAAAAATGTGTGTTTTTTTTTCAAAGTTACATCTTATTACAGATGGCCACCGGCAGGGATTTTAATTTCACATTGGATCCTATGGGGATTCTTTCAACAATATTTTGTTCCGAAACTATATATCCAATAGGAACCAAACTTTTTCCAAAATAGTCACCTCCTGGTGACTTTGAAGATGAAAAGCAACAATAATAAACAGCTGCGCCAAGTCGCATGATACGCCCGTCGTCACCCTTCAAAACTTTAAGTGATTTAGGTAAGGGGTTCTCAATTCAGAAGCACTCTGTTACTGCCTAATTAAGTTTGATTTCTCTTTAAGAAATTAATCTGCAAAGTTTAAAGTGACCTGATCAAAGTACTTATCAGTTAGAGCGCAACATGTAAAAAATTGCCTTAAAATTGAAAACAAAGTCCCATTACTCTTGCAAGAAAAATCAAAATTTCACGAAAAAGTATACAGATCGTGAGGTCATTACATCCAATACCCCTACAAAGTTTGAAGTGAATTAGGGTTGTCAAGTTAGAGCGCGACATATGAAACGGACGGACAAACGGACAGACGGACGGAGGGACAGACGGACGGACGGGAAATCGGACATCGGTATACCATAATACGTCCGTCATTAGACGGACGTATAAAAACGTCTCATTGATAACTTCTACCATGAATTTGTAGAGACTTTGTCTTATGTGCATGTACTCCATATCCTTTCATTGTTTATTTAGGTAAGCCCCTGTAAAAAGTGTTTTTAAAGATCAACTTTTTCCGCGATGTCCACCAGAAAGGAACCGCAAAGTTTAACATTTGACCCAATTGAAACACGTTTCAGATCTTGTCTTCCGACACCACACTAGTAAACAATGAAAGGATATGGAGTAAATGCACATGAGACAAAGACCCTACAAATACAAGGTAGAACCAAGCCAAGGAACAACGTTTTTATTGTTGTTCTTGATGTTGAAGTTACCATGAGGCCTTCAACAATGAGCTCTGCTTATACCTCATAGTAAGTTCAAGACGGCCCCTAGCACCGGTTTGAGCAGAATTCTTTGCTAATTTTCGATCAATGCTACATCCATGTCTTTTCTGGTCATGGATGTTGGATAGTCCACAAACCTAAACTAAACTAGCAAAGTGTTCTTACAATCACTGTCATCCGTTGTCGGACAAAGCATCAGTGTATTAAGTTTGTGCACGATTACAACATATAGTCAAACATATTCTTTAAGATAGACTGTTTGTTAGAAAGGATACAGGCGTGCTATACAAGTTCTGGGTAGCCTATTGTTTTTGAATACAATTTCTATTCTCTCATGTCATCAAGATATGCTTTTCCGAAAAAGTAGACTAAATCTACCGCTTCTACCACTGCAATGAAGAGTCGTCGTTTCCGTTTATCATCATTGGTCATTCAATCGTAATCATACTGAAAGATTTTGGTCTATCAAAATTATCAAAAGTAGTCGATAGGAAATATGGATTTCAACATATAATACCAGATCTGAAAAAAGTGCACCAAGAATTTGGATTTTATCAATTTTAAATGCCTCTTTAAGTTCTGGATTTTGGGATTTAGAAAATCCGGGATGAGACCCCCATTATTAAAGTACCAAATGATGTAGCCTGGTAGAACCTGACCCAACCTCGCATGGGTTAGGATCCCAGGCTACTTATGATGTAGATGTCGATGGAATTAGTGATCTTAAATATTTTCATAAATATTTGATGCTTCATTTCTATAAAAATGTAAAGTATCGTAAAGAAATAAAAGCAATCTGAAAAATGTTCCCTATTAGATATTGTTAAATTTGAAAAAAAAAAGAAACCAATGAGGAGCAGCTTGTTTAATGCTTGAATAAATTGTGCGGTTTTAGATCCAATTATTATGTAGAACATGTATTTTTCAACTGACAAATAAGGAAAAGATACGACCTTAAATGAATGCATCATTTAAAGACTTGATAAAAGTATATAATGTAATGTAAAATGCCACTTAAATTATACTGGGTTTGTGCTTCAGTGCCCAATTATAAGGCATGGATCATTTGATTTTTCGGTAGGGGTGGGGGCTGTGATATTTCAGAAAAAAAACATTCTGGCCCGTTGGGGTTAGGGTTAGGGTTATTTTAACAACATATTTTTCAACAAAAAAATCACTGAATAGCACCTGGATTTAACAAAGAATTCTCCATTGGGAAAAAAGCCAGTGCGCAACAAACTTGCCTGACATAGTGTATATGGATAAAAATAATATTGTCCGCGATGGAGGGGGATTCAAGGCTCGGGTAAAAAATCCCATGCCTCCCCTTGAAAATCAAATGTTCCGTGCTTAAACCTACCCCCCACGGTCGAACGTCGAGTTGATTGATGAGACTCGACTGGAGTGACATTTTCACATCTTGGATCCTTGTTATCCTAAACCATCCGTCGTAAAATCTCCTCTGCAACACCTTGATAAGCCCGAATTACACTTTGTCACAGAAGAACTTTATAACAGCGTCAAATATATTCTTGTCCCAGTCAAGAAGACAGGAGACAGTCCATCCTTTGACCTTATTGTGAATTTATTTTAATTTATCCACTTTGATTAATGGATGTGTTTGGAAGAAAATTTGTCACAAAGATATAGAAATACCTAATATACAATTGGGATATTTTTTTTCCATTCCCCCATGGATATAGATGGTCGACAGAGAACACAGTTAAGAATATAATCCTGTGCGTAAGTGCTAAGATATCTTCTTTAAATATTGATAATGTTTATAACATAACTTATAATGGATATTAGATATCTACTTTTCAGCTTGAATATAATTCTGGCTTGCAATATGAATGTCAAGCTATTGCTGTTTGCAATAGATTGAGGTAATAACCTTGCACATGTATTGTTAAGGGCTAATTACATGTACAAGACACACAGTGAAAGAGATTAAATGGACTGGGCAACTGACATAAATTGGTTCTGAGTTTGTATGATATGAAAGTTAGAAAAAATATTTTAAAAATCATTATATTGGAAAGTAAAACATTAGTTTTGACATATATTGCATGCAATGTTATCAAAACATACATATAAATCGCATTTTTGCATCAGAAATGGTAATTTATCCTTGTTGCTTTATATTGATATAACGATAGAAATCGTGGACAATGCGTTAGAAATCATAACATAGGGACATACGCATGCAGTTAAAAGCCAGGACTACATTTAAATTGAAAAATACACATTTTATTCCAATAACTGATTATTGTACCATTATTTAATACTTAGTTCTATCACAATTCACCTCATAATACTTTGAAAGATCTACAAATCGCGCAATATGCTATTTCAACACAATACAAATCGTAGGAAATCAAGGACTCAGCAGTAGAAATCAGGACCAAATTGCAGTAGAAATCATGTTGTCGCAGGACAACGATACCTACGGTGGTAAACAGGCAAACCAAATTGACTCCGATGCTCTCGTTGATATGTTTTTCGGAATTCAAAAACCTTTCATCGAAACTCGTCAAGTATGTGAAAAAATTTCAATCCAGAAGTTGAGTCTTATATATTTTTTTCAAGAAACATGCAAGTTTCTGCGTCATTTTTTTTTTGTATTTACGCGTAAAGTCTTCTGTACCTTAAGTGGTAAAAGATATTTGTATTTGAACAATTGTAAGTACCAGCACGAATCGCATCAAAGCAATGCAAACATAATTTTTCTTGAAGACTCCAACCCCAAGTTGAGAAGTTCGATATGACTGATTACCATCAATAAATCAATATTTGGTTAAGTTGGGGGAAAATGGCACTATGGTTCATAGTTTTCAAATAGAAAAAAAACATTACCACGATCTTAAATATTTGTATTCAATTATAGCCGTTGGTTATCAGATTTTAGGAGGATCTATATAGTTTATTAAATTTGTAAGTGATAATGAGTTTTTACGGGGTTTCCAAAGTGTGTCATTGAGGTCCCTTTGGTGGCGGTGATCAGGATTTGGTATAATCCGTAAATAAAAAAATCCAAATGATTTTAAATTGACAAATGGTTTGATGACCAAACACCTTCATACATTATTAATTATGGGCTCATGGATATGAATGATGCTTCATTGTACACTTCTGATATTTTGGACACTTTTTCAGCTGTCTCGCATTCCAAGAACAGAAAAAAATTCTTACTCATGCAGAAATTTGAAAGTGCCGATAAAATCTATAAACTCGACTTTAGTTTTTCATGATTCTGCATCAATGACACAAAGACATTCAAAAATGTGACACAATTAATGCATACACATCAGACAGTTGTTACACATCTACCTGTTATTTTAGTACATGTAGGCGAATTTATGCGACGTCCGGATTTTGGTCTTGTCCATTGTAAAATTGAATTTGGCGTCTTGATGTTTCCAGTGGTTGTCTAAGCCTGTTCCAAATTCCTTGTTGCAGATACTACATGTTCTGTCAGGCTATTTAAAACATCATTATCAACTACCCTATTTGTGATGGAGTACTTGTGGACGTTTAACTTACATGTTTTTTTATTATAACTTTTTTGAGTGACCTCTTGTGCTTGACCTTATTCAATTCGAACATTCCACGTGTTGCCTGATTGTCATAAATCTAGGTTAATATTTTGAAAACCTCAATTATGTCCCCTCCAGCACTGCTATATGTTGGTGTTAGCATTTTAAGATTTCAGAATCCCTAACCTTTGTTTTAAGTGACGGGATTTGTTTGGTAGCTCGCTTTTGTACATTTTCTAATTTTTAAATATCCCAATATCCCAAGACTGCTGCAGCATTCTGAAGGTGTTGTTTCACAAGGGCTTGAAAAAAGGTCGCTATTTATATGATCCGCAACTATAAAAAAAAATCAGCACAAGGACCATAAGAGCTACGGTTCCGCAGCTTAGTATGTGGTTGAGTTTAAGCAATGAGACATATCATTTATGTAAATGACAAATTATGGGTTTGGACTTAGAAAATTTTTTCAATGTTAAAATATGGATAACAGGAAACACCTACAATGGCTGAAATTTATAATTACATGCCACAATTTGCCAAGGAACTACACAGGAAATCCACTTATAAGACAAACGTAGACAACGATAGGTACCAGCACTAGCAAAAGACAGAGGTAGGGTTAAACCGGTTTATGGGTACTATCTGTCCCGTTACCCTATAGTATAAAAACATACAAATAAAACATTTTAAAAAGCATTAGTTTTCCAGCCGCACCTCTTTTTCTAAACCATTGCAGGTATTGATTTAACATTTTGTGTGAGTCTACCTCTTCGAATTTACAGATGAATTTCGTCTTGCGAACTTGGTTCTAATCCACTTATTTTTGACAGGGTTATGGACCTTCCAAGAATCAGAAAACTTATGTTTTTTTACTTTTTTGCTGTTGTAATAAACAAAGCCTTCTTTTAAAGGTTCATCGTTGTTGTATATTACTGCTACGCCCCCCTCATAGGTCACACCTATTTACATATTATGAGGACTTTACAAACAGTTGTTTATCACTTCTCCTCCTAAGATATAAGGGGTCCGTATATTCTATGGTCTCCGCAACGAGTTACTTGACCAGAATAATGCAAGTCTCGCACGATATATTGGACTAGATCTGGTACATGTGACACAGAGAAATCACGATAAAAATTGCAATTTGAAAACGTTTGCCGCCAAACAAGGCGTTGGAGCATTATGACGTTCAAAGTTTTGTTTAAAACGTAATATATTTTTGTAATAAATGCAACTTCCGGGTGAAAGTTTTGTTCCCGGAAGTTCAAAGTTTTAACGAGACGTACAGACCCTATTTAGTCATTTCATCTAAACTACAGGACTAATGGCTAATATGCGAGCTCCGCTCGCACTTATGGTATCATGTATAGAAATAAGAAATAATCAAAATATAGAAAAATAAATATATATGATCATTCTGAAAATTTTCGTCCAGGGATTACAACTAAACTTACTTCCCGTTCCGGTCAAGTGGCCATGCGCGCACAGGAAAAAAAACCCGAAAGTTCTGGAATACATTTTAAACGATTTCTCCCACTTTTCAATAAAATGACGTTTCTAAAATATTTAAATAAATAAATGATGAAGTTTTTTTGGTAGGAACTCTTTGTTTATTTATTTCCCATACTTCGTATCTAAGGAAATACACAAATGTGGATGACGTCAGGAACAAAGGGAGCCTCTTCGCGGCAAAGTTGACAACATATGACGTTTTACACTTGTCAATCAAAGGAGAAGATGTAAAATGAATATTAAACCTTGCATGCCCGTATAAAATATGGTTGATTGTTTTATCTAAAAAGGCAAAAGGGTATAAAATGTTAAACAAATTAATTTTGTGAGGCAATGTGGGAGTGGCTGTAATTTTTTCGCTATTTTTATCCAACTGTTATAGGAGCAAAACCGGAACCTAGAAAGGACGATTATTTATCGTTGCAAAACGTTGCGGCATTTGTCGGGTGTTGAAGTTTTTCTTAATCAGAAGACCAAATTTAAGCAGTTACACAATACTTCAAATATAGGTATGAAATTTGTGTGTAAAGGGCCATATCACGTCAATCGTCCATCGTCTCATTGTAAGCAGAAAATCCGTGAGAAGGGCCGGAGGGGGTATCATCCCGGTATCCCGACTTTATTTTTTCTAAATTCCGAAATCCCGAACTACAAAGGAACTTAAGAATTGGAAAAATCCTGATTCCTGTAATTTTTCCCCAAAATCCCGGGCTAAAATCATAAGAATCCCCAAATCCCGAGCTTAAAAACTTCTAATCCCGGCACCCCGAAAAAAGAGCCGCCCCTCTACCCTTCCCTCAGGGCTAAAATCATAAGAATCCCCAAATCCCGAGCTTAAAAACTTCTAATCCCGGCACCCCGAAAAAAGAGCCGCCCCTCTACCCTTCCCTCATAGCCGACTTCAGTATCCAAACAGAGAAGGTTGCCATCGCAATACTGCAAGTTTTAATTGATGATATCTAACAAATACTTAATACATAAGAGGATAAGAGGACTTCGCCACCTTTGGCGGATCCACTCTAAATTCATACAAAGACTAATTGAAAAAAGACAATTGGTATCCAACCCATTTCGTTTCCCTTCAGTCCTTTATATATATAATTAAGCAATTATATTTTTTTTTTTTTTTTTTTTTCAGTAAGCAGAATTAGTCAGCATGTAAAGTCTTTTTATAAGCCTCCTCCTTAAATACATGTAGAAGATACAATTATACAACGACATACACCCGCCGTGCGCGGTCCCGGCTGAAGAATAGGCCCGCAGCATCCTCTGAGCTTGGAGTATGAGCCATCCTAACAGAGGACCCCGAGGGAACCCCGGGATATAGAAATAGGACCCAGTATCTCCGGCTTGCGGGGTGTGACCCCTCCTAAACGGAGGCTGACCCCGAGGGTCCCGGGATATAGAAATAGGACCCATTCCGTGGTTGTGCGGGATTAATAAATACACAACCCATCTTTCGGATGGGATGTAAACTCAAGTCCACGTGTCGGAAGAAATGCCACGCTTCCTGCACGTTAAAGAACCCTTGTAGCAAGCTCTTTTTGGGGTGGTCCGTAGGTGATCGGCTACAAGGCTAAATTCCCCGCCCTTGACGATTTCACCCTACTTTTCCAGTGGCAGTCAGAATTTACCGTCCCATGGCCCTTTCCATACCCCAAAGTGATTATTTATCAACAAACTTGTTCTCGTCTTGATATAGCTGAAATATTGCTGAGTAGACGTTAAACAATATTCAATCAATCAATCAATCAATTACGACATACACAAAATATAATTTACAGCCAATAAGATATTAGTGCAGGTAATAATTAGTTAAAGGGGCAGACCTTTTTCGGGAAGACGGGATTGGAAGTTTTATGCTCTCTATAGAATGTACCAAGAATAGTGATTTCGTCATTTTTAAGTTCCTTTTTGAGGCGACGGGATTAAAAAAAAATAAATCGGGATTCCGGGATTAGACACCCTCCACCCATCCCGAATAGTAGCACATTTATGAACACAAGATTTCTTATGTAAAATGTTGAATTTTGCCTGGATTCAGTAGTTTTGCGGAGCTACAAAGACAGGGGCTCACAATATACTTTGCAGGTGTACAAGACTGATAGCAATTCAGACAAAGAACAACACGTTCAGAGGTGTTAGGGTGCAACCTTTTGATTTTCGTGGTGGGGGGGGGGAAGAAACATCTTATCCTTGATATTTTTTCCACGCAATCTTTGATGTCCTTTGAACCTGGCAATTTTTTTTTTCTCACTGGATGCAATCCTAGCATTTTGTCGGTCCAAGCCAGAAATTTTGTTTCATATATGTCATCCTGGTTACTTTTTTTTCGCTTCCTCCCGTCCTGATAATTTTTTTAACCAAATTTGATCCTGGATTTTTTCCAAATCCCACTCCATTAAAATCAAATGGTCGCTCCCTTGGTGTACGGTGTACCCGGTCATTAATTTTCCAGTTGTTCAGGATTGAGCCCTAAGGATATATTCTTTTATTAAACACTCCTTAATTTAACTTTCATTATGTATATAGAGACGGCTACTGATCAACAATGTTCAGCATAATGCCTCAAGTGACTTATACAGTGTACATCTATATTAAAAACTCTGAATATCTGAAAATAAAACATTGGGACAAGGGTGATAATTTCTACTTTCCAAAAGTGAACTTCCCGATTTTTTGCTCACCTAGGTATATCCTGGGCGAGTTTTTGTCGTCACTTGGCGTCCATTCGTTCGTCTGTCTAAAACTTTTCATTTGAAAATCTACTCCTCTATATGAAACCACTTGTAGCCAAACTTGGTCATAATAGCCCTTGGGCGATTCTTTTTCAAAATTGTAAGCATTCCGTACTCCATTCAATATGACAGCCATTAACATTAGACCCATTTTGAAAACACATTCAAAGGAATTCTTCTCTGAACACAAATTAGACCATGCATGATGTATTGTGTGGTGAACCAGTTGTTGACATACTATCTCAGATCCTGGTACCAACCATCTCATCGAGAGGTAGCAACATCACCTTTATGGTTCTATATGCAAAATCTTATTCACTTCTACCAGAAGTCCTTCTTCCCTGATGGCATACGTATCTAGATCTAATCAACATCATAAACAGTCAAAGATCACTAGACTGCTTCAAGTCCCAGATTCAGTCCACCAACATAAGACACTAAATCGACTGATTATCAGTTTTAACCGAACATGTAATATTTCTTCACTTTACCTACTTTAACTGTACACAAGTCCTTGATCCTTGCAATATAAGCGCCAGTACGAAAGTCCACAAGAGTGACCTGACCTCAACGGGAAGAAGAAGAGGAACCACTTCTACAAATGTCTGAAAATCTTTTTGTCGGCCCTCACTATGAAATATTATCGTTAAAAAGTTTTTATTTTACCAACTAGAGTGGACATTTTTAAGCAGATCCAGCGTTTATAAACAAACACATCGTCATCGTCTATTTGTGGAGTAACTCGAGCTCCGAGCCCAGCTTTTTTGTACTAGAGCTTACAGTCTCCAACACAAGTGCTCCGTACTCCATCACTACGGCTCCAGGTTCCAACACTGGGGCTCCGTGTTCACACTGCAGGACATTCAAGGCTCCAGGCTCTTAGAGAGCTGTCTGAAGAGCCCTCTCTATTACCCCAAACTATGATAACACTGGACTTCATTCACAGTACGGCTGTACCAACATCTGAAGCAAATCATGCCTATATGCGTTTAGAGCTTCTAATGAGGATACCTCCAGTATTTGCGGGGGGGGGGGGTGCGGTTCTTACTGAAGTGTTGCTAGTGTTTTAGTTTTGTGGCGTTCTTATTGATTTTTTTTTTGTATTGGTACCCTCTTTATCATTTTTGATTTTAGAAAATTATATTCTTCCTTTCCCTCTTTTTGCTTCGATAATTCATGTGCCGATATAGTCAGCTCCGCTCGCATCTTCAGGTCGTGCCGGCTCATATTATTTCACTTAAGGCATGCCTGTTCTAAATACCTTAGAACTATTCAAAACATATTCCCGACAACGTGGAAGTATGCAACTGTTTCTAAAAAGGGTGATAAGTCTTTAACTGCAAATTACAGACCAATATCATTGTTATCATGTGTTGGTAAAGTCTTTGAAAGAGTTGTTTTTAGAGAGGTATTTAATTATCTAATATTAAATAATCTTTTATATAAATTTCAGTCTGGCTTTATTCCAGGTCATTCTACTGTTCAACAGCTAATAGAAATCTATTACAGAATTTGCATGTCTTTAGATAATCACTGTATTACTTGTCTTGTTTTACCGCGAAAATATGCGAAAATTAAAACCCCGCGAAAATTTCCCGCTCTACGGAATGCGATATCTCTAAGGCTTTTGATCGTGTGTGGCATAAAGGCTTATTAATAAAACTGAAATCATATGGTATAAATAATAAATTACTGCAGTGGTTTGAAAGTTATATTTCAAATAGAAAACAACGTGTTTTATTACTAATTCTAAGTCATCTTTTGAAAATATTAATGCAGGGGTACCACAAGGATCAGTTCTTGGAACCTTATTATTATGTTTGCTTTATGTCAATGATATTGCAGATAATTTGTTAAGCCTTACTAGACTGTTTGCTGATACTTCTCTTTCATATTCTAGTCAGAGTCAATACACTGTTGAATATGTTATTAATTTTGATTTGGAAGCTGTTTCTGTGTGATCAAAACAATGGCTTGTAAGCTTTAATCCAAGCAAACAAAACAAATGCCATGTTCTGTACGAATGAATCTTATGAAGATATAGATATTAAGTTTGAAGGTCATCCAGTTGATATTGTTTCATCACATAAACATTTGGGGATAATCTTTGACAATAATGGTAAATTTCATACTCATATTACAAACATTATTCAGTCAGCAAGTAATAAATTATGTGCTCTTAGAAAACTTGAACAGGATTACCATTGTTTGCAAGTCGAGAAGAATCAATTTATTTTGAAACTGGTTGGGATTTATTATCAGATAGACGGCGAACGAGAAAACTACGTTTATTTTATTCTATTCATACTAATACTGCCCCCGATTATCTTTGTGATTTACTACCGCCTTTGGTTAGTCAACAATCTCAATATAATTTACGAAATAAAATGAATTATGTCACTCCTTATTGTCGTTTGAAAATCACAAAAAACTCGTTTTTCCCTTCAACCATCAATGATTGGAGTCGATTGAATTCTGGAATTAGGAATTCCCCTAACATTAATATATTTATGAGGAGGATTCAATTGCAAACTCCTAAACCTCCTTCATATTTTACTTTTGGGGATAGAAAATTAAATATTCTTCATACTAAATCACGACATATGTGTAGTTCTTTAAATGCTGACTTGTATCGAGTTAATTTAAAACCCTACCTGTCATGTAATTGTGGTCATCCCTTTGAAGACTGTATCCACTTTTTTATGGAATGTCCTCTCTATGATGATCACAGAACACTTTTATTTACAGATTTAAACAAATTCACTATTACAGTAGAGTTGCTATTGGTTGGTGACAGTGATTTACCTTATTTAGACAACATTCACATATTTGATAGTGTACATTCTTACCTGAAAAGAATTCAACGATTTAAAGATTGACATATTTTGAAATCACACATTTCACTCCAGGACTCTTTGACTTTTGTTTCTTTAATTTTTTCTCGATTTTTACCTGATTTCTTATTATTTAGTCATATATTTATTATTTTTCTGTTTCCTTTTCTTATTATTACTTTGTTATAACCAATATAATTCTGTTTATTTCTATTATAATAAATTATTATCATTTTCATGTTGTGTTTATGTATTATATATATATTTCATGTCATCGTTTTCTATGTATTATTTCTGTATTGGGAGAGGACCTCGATAATGTTGTAAAACTTATGTCCAATCCCTTTTGCTTTATATTTTGCAAATAAAATATGTTTAATAATAAACATACGAAAGTTATAGCCCGGCAAATAAAAAGAAAAGCTCTTAAGATAATGACCTTTGACCTTGAAATAAAATTTATTTGGACCATGTGAGATATCGCATATCGTGATATTTCCACGTGTCTTTTATTTCGTTGTGTTTGCTGTTGATAATCTGGCGCAAAAATTATGTATCTTATTAATTTCCGCGTTAATTTCACTGCCCAGTCAACTTCGACGCGAATTATAAACCGCGAAAAAGCCGACGCCGAAGTAACCTGATATACTTTATTGAGGATAGTCATTTTTGAAAGAACAGATATTAAATTTTAGCATTACCAGCATGAAAAACCATAAGTACATGTACCCCAAAAGTAATGTGCAAGAATACCATATTTATTTTAGATTCTTAGGGCCTATCTGAAGCGTCCACTTGATCAATTGATGATTTAACTCATCCACTGAAAATATGGTTGTTATATAGCTTTTGTTTAAATAACAAAATACCGAAGCTACTATAAATTTACTTTTTGCATTTGGCAATTTTGACAACTTATATCTCTTCAGTGCAGATCTAATCAAAATATTGGGAAATGCATAAACCGAAATATATGTAATGGCTAATAGAGAACACATTATCGTTAGGATCTAAGAGAAAAGCCAAAATCAGCAAAAGACAGAGCTTTGAAAGAGGGAGATACTCCTTAGTTTTAAACAAATTAATTTTTATTTTCCAAATAAAATCGGGTTTTCGGACCAGCACCTAAGTACCGGCTACTGGGTTGGTGAATGCCCTCCACTCAGTCTACCAGCAGAGGAATTGGCATGTTGTTTTCAAACTGATGTTTTGAACGGAGGCAAAACACTGTCCCGAATGCTACTGATTTATTTAGTCTTGGTTACTTTGGTCGCTTCAAAAAATTTAATGGCCGTCACCTTGGTATTTCAATATGACACTGCCCATCCTTCCGTTGCCCCATATGTCACTCTCGGTTTTTATGAAGTTCACACTGATAGTGAATTATTTTTGACCATTTTTTCTATTTCCGTGTTTTGTGGTTGTCAAATGTCTTATGTATTCTCGTTTAAACAATGTCTCTGGATTTTGATTTTTGTAAGTAAAGCATCGTTTGTTCCTTTGATATTCTACTGAAAATATTTCGTCGTTATGATGCTGAAAGAAAGCATTTGTACAAGCAGAGAAAATCTGTTCTCAAATGGTAAGATAATTTCAAAAATAGTTTTGAATCAATTTTCATTCTTTTGACAAGGAAATAATAATACGAAAAGCATTCAGAGAAAAGAATAATATACATCTATAGGTAACTGCACATGCACAAACATAATGCTTACCTCTGCTATTGAAAATTATGAAAAGAATCAAAGTAATTATCTGCTGTGAAGTCGGATTTCAAATCATGTTTTACAAAGTTCACGATCATTATTCGATAACCCCTTTTTTTTCTTTTTTCTTTTTTTGCAAACTTTCGCACACAGTACTTACAGATCTCAAATTAACTGACTGCAATTCTAAAAGTCATGTTCAAAAGGTCATGTCATGTTAAAAGGTATACAAAAAAATTTCAAAAAGAAGGGTACACCGAAATTTTGCAAAACCAGCTTTTATGTCAAGCTGATAGGACAAAAATGTCAAATAGGCTGCTTAAACTTACGACATATAAAAAATTGTTTTCCGCTACTGTTTATTTCTTGCAGAAAAACCTACATCTGACCTTGTCAAAAAATAAAAGATTTCAGTAAAAATGAGACAATACGGTTCTTTAATTTATCAGAATGTCATAATATTATATAAACGTCGTGTTAATACACAATACCCATAAATTGCAAGTACGGTAAACAAAAATGTACAAAAAATGCAATTCTTTGTCTGGTCAAGGAATATTACACGAGAAAGGTGTAAACCTTGACGTACCCCTTATTTTGTGTTTTACGATATTCATTAATGAGCATGTTGTCACACAAATACCGGAATCTAAAGGTCTTTATTACTGACATGTGTCAGAAAAATAATATATAATTCAAAAAATAACTATTTGTCCCTTCTGTCATTGTGTATTGTAGATTTATATGAAAAATATGTTGTAGTCACTCCACCGCTACCGATTGGTGCGGGTTAATAGGATGGTGAATTTTGAAAGATTATTTGTCGGATTTATTTTCTTGGGTGAGTATGGATTATAATTTGGAAAAATTGAACTACTCAAATATTTCTAGGAATCATGGAATAATTAGATATAGTTTATTATTTCAACCA
The DNA here is from genome assembly GCA_002080025.1 of Modiolus philippinarum. Taxonomy (NCBI): domain Eukaryota; kingdom Metazoa; phylum Mollusca; class Bivalvia; order Mytilida; family Modiolidae; genus Modiolus; species Modiolus philippinarum. The sequence goes on along the minus strand of MJUU01044467.1, from coordinate 66,495 downwards.
TTGAGGAAATCAGGGACGTATATAACGTCATTAGGAAATGTGACAAAACGTCCTACTTCGGACAAGAGAGTTAGGTAACACTTGATTATAAACACGTTAAATAATTTTAGTTATGAACAAATATTATGGATATAATTTTACAGCCCTCATTACTGACTTTTCATGTACATTGATGTACATTGGATATTACTCAGATGCACAAATCAAATTATTATCCGGTCGAATAAGCTTTAAAATACTACAGTTAGGTAGACAAACGGTAAAAAAATTTAGTCTTGAATTATACCACAAGAGAAAAGAATATAAATTTTTGAATTAAGGGAGAATCCTCCTTGAAAAGTTTTGTACAGATGCCTTTTTCAACACAACTGTTTAGGATCTTTAGATAATACGTTTTTGTTTGGTTTCACAATGATTTTGTTTTTAATTTTCCATGATCCCTTTTCTTACATAAAAATATAAATAGCAGTTGTATGCTCTGTATACATTTCAGAATTTCTCAAATGGATGCACTATCATACTTTCAAATTTTGGCATTTCTGTTATTGTTATTCTGATTCTGGCCATCTGTTTATTGTGCCCACATCTTAAGATTTATTTTGCCTAGTTTTTTTAGCTTTAGTAGAATCGATGGGTTCCGGCCTTTGGTTGTGATTGTCTTCTGTTAGTCTTTTTGTCGTACAGGAATTGTAAGAACACTTTGCCAGATAATTTAATGTTTGTGGACATTCATGGATAATGTAGAGCATGGATGGGGCGTCGCTCCACAATTAACGATGAATTTCTCTCAAACCCATGATAAGGACTGTCTTGTACTTACTATGAGGTATGAGCAAAGCTCATATTTTTGAAGGCTTCATGTTGACTTCAAGATGAAGAACAAAATGAAAGCGTTGTTCAATTGCTTTGTTTTACAACGTCTTTGTAGAGATTTTGTCTCATGTGCATTTACTCCATATTCCTTCTTTGCTTATTTTAGCAGATTCTACTAGATGCATGAAAAACACCACTGATAGTTCAAACGTATTCCCATTCATTTTGTAGAAGCTCAGCCTCTTAGTGATGTCATGTCAGCTAAATGTGGTTTCTAAAAAACAAAAAGCCATTAAAATTCGGCCAGAGTATGAAACAACTAAATACCGAAGTTACTGTGTATTTAGGTTCTGCATATGAGCATTTCGACAACTTAGGTCCCTTCAGTACAAATAAAATCTAAACGTTTGAAAGGCCATGACTCAAAGATGGTTGAAACTGATAGAGAACAATAACCAGTATGATCTAAATATAAAACCAAAATCAGCACCTGACAGAGCTTTGCATGAGGGAGATGCTCCTTAATTAGTTTTCAACAAAATTTACAAAAATTTAGATATTGTAAGGTTCTAAATAAAGTCGGCTTTCGGGTCAGCACCGAAGTACTGACTGGTGAATACGCATTTTTTATTATGCCCCAAAATCAAGGATTTTGTCTGTGTGTCTGTCTTTCTGTTTGCTCGTGCATCCGAATCTTTGATCCTTTCTATAACTTTTGAACAACGCAAGGGGGACTTTTTATACTTGTAACATGAATAGGTCTTGCCAAAAGGAACATAAATTCGCAAAACAAAATCTGTCAGCTTAAAGTCGAAGAGGTAACTTGGTGTTTAAACACACTTGACCGTAGAATTTTTGTTATTTATAATATTGACACAGATTCTCTTTAAAATATTGCTTATTAAAATTGTGCAACTGAAGTATGTCAATGGATTTGAGGGAGCGTTTCATGTTTTTGAGAAAAAAAGCTCAAAGAGGTCAAATGAAGAAAAAAAATTTTATTAATTTTTTGTCAGATTTTGACACCGGTCTTTTGATATTATGCATCCAGATGAAGGAGTTGGGGCGTAGTAATTTTGTCTCGACTTTGTATCTGTCTGTCATTAGTCATAATTTAAACTTTGCTATAACTTTATATCCATGTAAAATTGACTTGGAAAGTGCATAGGACTTGTCAAGTGTAATATGAATATGCAAAACATTTTGGTTAGGTCAAAGGGGTAAAGGTCATAGAGGTAAGAACATGGCCTTAAAGTATAGAGCGGGTTAGGCTTTTATGTAATGTTTCACGAAAAACATCATGTTTTTCTACTTCCTATATACCTATTTAACGATTCACTACTGAAAATCAAATTTCAATCATCGAAACAATGTTTTCTTTCTGCAAACATGCTAAACGCATTTCTAGCCAATTTGGAACTTTTGAAAATTTAAGTATCGAGAGTGTAGAAATGTCGTTTCTCACGAGATGATGTTGTGGATTTTATTTCTCTAATGATTTAAAGGAGATTTTGGGCAAGAAATTTGCCCCCCCCCCCCAGTTCTGACAATCTGAAATAAATGTGTTCTTTGGGCGTGATGTCATCAGGCATGGTCGCCTTTTTTCATGGCGTCACAATTGTAAAGTCGGAATACGGCAAACATATTTGACGTCATAATTGAATTTCAGCCAATCACTCGCCGAGAGCAGCATTCTCTCTAGAGAGGAGAAACGATTTCTCCCACTGTTCAGGAAACGTGAAAACAGGGCAGAAATTAGAGAAATATAGTTTTTACAACGAGAACTAAGTTGATTATGAAATTTCTCACATCGAGTTAAATAAATTTTGCAAATGTTTGAAAACGAGGCTTGCCGAGTTTTTAAACATTTGAAAATTTATTTAACAAGATGTGAGAAATTTGATAATTAACGTGTTTAAGTTGTAGAAAATGTTTTTTTAATGACATAATGTAAAACACCGAGGATTACGTTCCGAATAGATTTGGCGGGAAATTCCACGCAAGTTGTTCTCTCACTAGTGACGAGAAATATTTTTATCACATCGGTCAGGCGTTGGTTAAATTTGCTAGAAATTAGAGAAAAATGCATCTTTTAACGTCAGATTAGAAAGCCATCAAAAAGAGGGTTAATTTTTAACTATCAAGAACTATACAATCAAGGCTGAGAAAAAGCTTAAAATCTATTCTGTAATTTCAGACAATACTGAAAATCTGGAAATATTTTCCGGCAAACTAGAGTACTGTCACAAACATGATTTTCATAAAATAATGAGCAAAAAAACATTTAGTTCAGTCTGAAGATTGTGACAATAAATTTCCTTCTTCAGAGTGAAATATATCCAATGCCATAATGTTTGGGGAAATTATTGCAGGCACCTATTATGAAATCAATCTCTATTAAACTGACAATAATTGTTTTCGTCAAGTGTATTATTATATATGTACATATATGATTTCGATATGCAGTACTGTATATTAATATTTTTTCAACATAGGTAAAGGAAATCGTGTTAAAATTCGACTAATTTTTGACCTTTTGCCTAGGTTATCTCTACTAAAGTATATATTCAGATACAAAATGTGCATGTACTATAAAGGGCTAAAATCAATTTGAATACTGTTAATTGAAGTCATTGAGAGGGCAGACATATTTCCAATCAAATAGGTTTCAATTTAATTTCAGAATGTGTAGATTTTATTTCCAATTAAATCGTTTAATATGTTTTCCATTATTTCCCTCGCAAAAAAAATGTAAAAACTGTACGACATTATTCATTGAGATGACAGGTTTATTTTAACTGTGGTTTATAAATAACGATTTATTGTTTGTTCCAAAAACTTAACAATCAATTGAGACATTGAGGTTGTGACGCCATATATCTTCATAAATAGTATTTTACCAAAATAATAAAATAATAAAATGATAGTATGAAAAACAATCTCCGTACATCCCACGTAAAGTTTGAATACTACATGTTTTTTTTTCAGAATTGTATCATTTTTGATGCACATAGGTCTAAGGCTCAATCAAATGATGTAATTTTGATTTTTGTAAATATGTTATAGTAAATTTGTATAATTGGGGAATTGTCAAATTGAAAATTCATGAAATTTGTAAAATCACTTAATTGGTCAGTGGGTAATATTTACTGATTTCCTGTAACATCGATAAGAAGCCGATGTTGCTCATTTCTCTTTTGTTTCTGAAACTCCTGTCGCTTTAGGTTATGGTACATTGAAAGTATTTTCATCTATAATAATTGAAATCAGTATTGATCACGTGTGCATCAGCTTCATGAGTACAGTATTGTGCCAGACGTATAGCCTTTTCCGTAAAGTGTTGTCATCTTTTCCTGGATTGGAACTCTTCTACAAACACTCTTCGCTTCCTGTTATCACTCACACGGTTTGCTAACGATACACAACTGAATACACTTTAGTTCTAATAAAATTAGTGAATTGTCACAGTAAACAATGGCCTAGTAATCGAAACATGGACAGTGTCATGAAGTGTGTTCAGGATAAACAACACTTCCCATGTTGGGTTGATAACCGGAACTGTTTCGTTGTATTTAAATGCGGAAACCGAAGAGCGGACCAAATGATTTTTTGAAAAGATCTATACAAAGGCGGATTTAAGGGGGCGTAGGTTACGCACGCCGGTTCCAATTTCACCACCAAGGCAATAAAATTGTTGTGGAAACTCAGTATTAAACTACCCATAGGCATGTTCCTTTCATCTAAATGCATCTTTACGAATTGTTCGTGAAAATGAATTATTTATAGGAATTTTGAATAAATAAGTCAAAATTTTTTTTCGCTTCGCTGCGTTTGCCAGTTAATTTGCACACTTGGTGCAAAAAATCTTTTCGCTAAAACTTTCAAAGCAACCCCAAATTCTAATGAATGCTATTGACATTTTCGTACCAGATATACTGGAGAGTCAATGCTAAAATATGTGGAAAATGTTAAATGTTCATGGTTTAATTTCTTGACACTTGTTGGACTTCACATTTCCATCATGAAGTTATGAATGAAGAAAATGCAATTTTAGCAGTTTTTATGGAGACAAATATTTTCCAGAAGGTGATAAAGAACCTAATGAATTTCGTAAAATGGTCTAAGAGAAAGCATCAGAGGAAGAGAATATCAAGAATTCCTTTAACTGTATAACAAGACTAATATCAATTTTAAAGTGCTTATATTTATGCACTGAAAGTTTAATTATATTCAATCCTAGAATGCTTTTATCATTTTTGTCCGCTCCATTGTAGATTTTTCAACCCAGTTTTCACTAGCAAATACTAGTATGTTTTGATCTTCTTTGGCCATTTTGATCTTAACTCCATCTTGACAAGCTTACACAATTTTGTTAAGACTATGTAAGACATTCAGTCGTATTTCGAGATAATTACTTTCAAGGGCGATCAAGATGTGTTAAGTCTGTCCAGATCAAACTACATTAAATCGAGATCTTGATTGATCTTAACAAACTTAATTCTTCTTGATTGTTCCTGAACGCAATTAACAAGTCGATCTCGTTTAATCTTAAACAATCTTAACACGTCTTGATTATCCTTGAAATCAATTACGTTGAAAAAAAACTTAACAGCTTTCACTGTCTGAAAACAACTGTGTTAAGACTGTCAAGATCATGATAAAATCAAAATGGCTAAACAAGATCAAAACATATCTGCTAGTATTTAACACCATCGCTAAATCGACCACAAATTTGAATAATTGCTGGATCCTTAGGGGGTTAGAAACCATCTTTTTCTGAAAAAAATTCGCGAAGAATGCTGACAAAATTTACAAAACAAAATGCAATAAATAGCATGGAACCCCTTTTTGGAACCCCATCGCAAGCCCTCTTTTTCGAAGACTGGATCAGCCGTTGTGTCCCAGCCGAAAATATTTCATGTGATATTGTGTTGGGCCCTTATGTGAAAAGCCAGAATGCTTTTATATGCCTGAACAAAGCTATAGTAACTTAGTCAGACTTACATTACACCTGTCTGATCAATCACGTTTTCAGTTGAAACTGACCACATACGTTGATTGACAATGACTAACACTCATACAAATGACACTGTCGTATGGTCGGTCAAGCGTTTTATTGAAATGTCTTCCCTGAAAATAAAAGTGATAAGCAGCTGTTTAAAGGTGTCTAAGAAGCCATAAGTAAAAGTCTTTCCGGAAAAGGTAATAAATGAATACTATTGTTGACCTGCAAGACCATGATTTCACATGCAAATATGCCCTGTGCCCATGTTATCGAAGGTGTCTTAGGACTAAGACATGTCCTAAGACCATCTTATGACAAACCTTAGTCCTAAGTGGGTTCATCGAACATATTCTAACTTAGGATACATCTCAAAACTTTTCATAACTTCAGGACTGCTATGGAGGTGTCTTAAGTCTGTCTTAACTTATAGAATCGACTAACTTCTTTTAGTCATTCTTCCTCGTAGGAAATCTAGAGTTGTAACATAGTACACGATGAATGACTAGGTTACCGAAAGCTATATTTTTTATATAGCCTAGGTGGCCTAGTGGTCTAGGGGGCTGGACATAGTGCAGGCGGTGTTGCCATAGATGACAACAAAGCAGGGGTTCAAATCCAGCCGTAGACATTGCTGGATATTCCGATGTTAACGGGTCTAAAAAGATGATTTTCATCACTGTTAGCATTCGGAATCATATATTCTACCGTTGCAGCTCACCTTACCAACACATTATCATTCGTGAAATTAAAAGACTTGGTTTCATACGAATAAAGAAACAACTATGCAAAAGTTGTGCACAATTAGTCCCAAAAATGATAGTCCGCTGGAAAACTTGTCCTCCAAATTTTACAAATATGTTATCAGTCAAAAATTCCAGTATTGCAATGACATCCTCCCCTGTATACTTCTTGAGTGAATCAGTGTGATGTTTAAGAAAGTAAGCACCAACTTTACCTATCACTAAATATAAAGATCTTTTTTTCACCCTTTTTAGTGCATTAAGACTGATGTATAAAATCCCTGTACTGACTTTATATTATCATGTGTGAAAGTAGTATACAGTGTAGAAAAATCAAATATTTTATACTGTTGCAGTGGTTGAGTTCACTTGAAGACAGATATTCTAATAAGTCTTTTGAGTTTTTAAAAAATCCACATTTGATTGAATCAGTTTGTTGAGTAGACTTTAACACTTTATATCATTAGGCCATGTTTGCTTGTAGTAAATAATGAAGTAAGTGGCTCAAAAAGAAATTCTGTTGTGCATTTGGCAGACCCAGCAATGTATCTCTTTTTGTTAGAGCATTGTTGTAACTTAGGTACCCAGTACATGCAAAGCAGGTTGTTGTTCTCTTCATTTAAATAATACAAATGGAGGTATTAACAAAATTACCGAACAGAGTTGTCAAGAGCCGAAATCCATGAGACACAAAAAACAATTCAGGGGGAAACCAACAGACAAATTGTCGACCGCAATAGTCCTGACTTGATACAGGCATTCAAAAGAAATGGTGGGTTGAACCGGTTTTATGGCATGTCAAACCCCCCTTCCATTGCGGCAGTGTCAGGTAGCAACTTAAAAGCGATTGTTTTTGAAAGGTTGTAGACAGTTAAAAGAAATGCTCATGCCGGTACTAAGTAAAACTTAAAAAAGAATCATGACACAGAGTTAGGATCGAAACTTCAATTTTTTTACAAGGGATAACTAAAATACAGAAGTTACTGTGAATTTACTTTCTATTTACTTTCTGCATATGCGCGTTTCGACAACTTATGTCTCTTCAGTGCAGATAAAATCTAAAAGTTTGGAGGACCACAAAATCAAAAATCTTTCAAAAAACTGATAGAGAACAAATACCCAATATGTTCTTAATGTGAAGCCAAAATCAGCTAAAGACAGAGCTTTGCATGAGGGAGATACTCCTTAGTTTTCAACAAAATTTACAAAAATTTAGATATTGCAAGGTTTGAAATAAAATCGGCTTTCGGGTCAGCACCGAAGTACTAACTACTGGGCTGGTGAATACCCTCGGGGACTAACAGTCCACCAGCAGAGGCGTCGACCCAGTGGTAACAAATAACTAAAATACCGAAGTTACTGTGAATTTACTTTCTATTTACTTTCTGCATATGCGCATTTCGACAACTTATGTCTCTTCAGTGCAGATAAAATCTAAAAGTTTGGAGGACCATAAAATCAAATATCTTTCAAAAAACTGATAGAGAACAAATACCCAATATGTTCTAAATGTGAAGCCAAAATCAGCTAATGACAGGGCTTTGCATGAGGGAGATACTCCTTAGTTTTCAACAAAATTTACAAAAAATTAGATATTGCAAGGTTTGAAATAAAATCGGCTTTCGGGTCAGCACCGAAGTACTGACTACTGGGCTGGTGAATACCCTCGGGGACTAACAGTCCACCAGCAGAGGCATCGACCCAGTGGTAACAAATAACTAAAATACCGAAGTTACTGAGAATTACTTTCTATTTACTTTCTGCATATGCGCAGTTCGACAACTTATGTCTCTTCAGTGCAGATAAAATCTAAAAGTTTGGAAGACCATAAAATAGACTGATATCTATGAAAGAACTTTTTCACTGATCGTACGAGACGGTTTTTTTTTTTTTTTTTTTTTTTTTTTTTTTTTTTTTTTTTTTTTTTTTTTTTTTTTTTTTTTGAACCCTTGATTAATAAGGTGGTCACGGAGATAACTATATCTTATAATTTGTGTTAGCTCTCGCGTAAAGAACCATCTGTGAAATGTACACTCCGTAAGCAGGAGTTGCAGATATTACTGTCCGTGTTGGGAAAATTGATAATTTTGATATTAGAATCGTCCCTTTTAGTACTGAGATGACCATTTTCGTCCATTAAATTCGAGACGTAAATCCGAAAACGATGTAGATCTAGTGGTTTATGTTGTTTTCTTCATCTCTATTTCTGGCAGTGATTAATGGAAAGAAAATCATCAATATAACTAAAAGCGAAATTTAAGGATCTAGCATCTTTTATTTTAAGATCTTTTACGAGTCCCTGAAGAAATTCAGTCACGTAAGAATATAAAAAGATGACAACACTGGTTTGCGATTATTAAGTACGTCCTCCCTTGGTATGGTGGAGAGTTTTATATGTAGAGTTGCCAAATGAATTGTCAGTGTCCATCTCCTTTATTATACAGTCATCGAAGTGTATTTTCAAAATAAATGTGATGTTATTTGGGCCTTGTCAGCTGGTACAGTAACATAATTGTCATAGAAAATGGATCATATGTAAAAGTAGCTTTTGGAATCTGCAGATCAACTTTGTATTATTAATTGTCTCTTAAATGATAAATAAAATAACAAAGTATTATCAAAAGGAAATTTAAAAAGATAAATTAATAGTCACAAAAAAACTAATGTGGGCTTATTTTATATTGTTCAACAACAAAGAAAACACAAACTGGGTTACTTAGGACAGATTCTCCATAGTGTTTATTAAACTAAAATTATCCAAACTATGTATGACCTTATCGGCGGATTTGTTTCACCTTGGATATATAAATATCTTAATAACCATTATTAAGTGCTGGAGATAATATAAATCTGTCACACACAAAAATATCAAACGTATATGCAGTGTCCAAAAAAATGAAAACAATACAGCTCACAATTGTGGTTATACATTGTCTGTAATGTCTGCAGATAAAATGTCCGTCCCAAGTTAGGAATATGAAGGATGTCCCTAATAGTTCTGCATTTGGGCAAGTGTGCTTTTGGATTTGCCTTTCACCCTTTCTGGGCTTTCCCTCTAAAGAACCAAATATTATATAATTTTGAGGTTTTTCTTAAGTTCTTTAAGTAAATGGCTAGTTGTTCTTGGTTCTTGGTTAGGATTTCTTTTTCAATATTTTCGGTAAAGACTACTTCTTCCTGACTAATTTCGGATTATGGCTTTTCATATTATTTCAATCGATCCCGCTTTATGAAAGGTTACTCCTTGAAACACGTGTACGGCATAACGAAATCGACCGTTTATCATCAAGTTGTGCACTTTGTATTCTACATACCTACACTATATCATGCTAAACTTTAATCTTGCATTGTAAAAGAAAACCTCGTAAGGATATAAACACAGGACGTTGAAAAAAATGCGCAAGAGAATTTTTATTCATAATACCCTCAAAATACCAAGTCTGCGATTTAGCGGGGAATCCATCTATTTACTCAAAATCCACCTTCTGTCCTGTGCTGAAGTACATAATATATAAACTATAAAGCAAATAACATGATAATTACAATGCAAATTTTGAAAATTGTTACAAATTCACACATTTGTCCCAAAATTGAATAATTTGACTATGCTGTTGTTAAGACATCATCGGATCTAAAGTGATAATTGTACTATGTTTAACAGGGGAACAACATGATTTTTTCATCATTATTTCTAAGGATGATAGGCTAAACTATATTGAACATATAAGTAGTATTTCTGTTGTTTAAAAATAAAAAAAGATTTTATAAAAGGCACCTCAGTTGTTACTTTGAGTCAAGACATCGCGAAAGAGAATTTTTTTTATTAGGTACTTGAATGAACATTGCCTACGACCTTTCAAAGGCAATTTCTGTTTAGTTTCTACAGGACACTAACGCAACGGAAAGGGGGTTTAATCTGCCATTTCTTTGGAATACATGTACCACAAATTCTCAAAAACAGAAGCTGAAATTAAAGGACTTGGCTAGCTTATTGTCTTTTTTTAACTAGCCCTTGTAAGAACTTGCTTCATACGAATAAAGAAAAAAATCTACCAAAGTTCGGCACAATTAGTCACTTTTGTCTGCTGGAAAACTTGTCCTACAAATTCTGCAAATACGCGTTTAATTAAAAATTCCAGCAGTATCATGATTTCCTCCTCTGTATACTTTTTGTGAATCAGAGTGATGTTTAAAAAAAGGCTTATCGTTACTTATCACCAAATATAAACATCTTATAAACACCCTTTTTAGTGCATAAAGACTGATGTATTAAATCCCTGAATTTAGATTATCATGTGTGAAAGTAGTATAGAGTGTCGAAAAATCAAATGTTTTACACTGTTGCAGTGGTTTAGTTCACTTCAAGAGAGATATTCTAATTAGTATTTTAAGCTTTTGAAAATCCACATCTGATTCACTCAATTTGATGAGTATACTTTATCACTATCTATCTCTATGCCACCTTTAAGTGAGTAATGAAGTTAAGAGCTTAAAATGGGTGTTATTGCGAATTTGGCAGACCCAGCAATGCATCTCTGTTTATAAGGGCGTTTATGCAACTAGGTACCAAGGAGTTAGAAGGCAGGTCGTTGTTCTCTTCACTTAAAATGATACCAAATGTATTATTGTTTCGTATGTCCTCCCTCGGTATGGTGGATATTTTGTAAGTATGTTGCCAAATGAAGTTAAATGCCCATTTCCTTCATTATCATTTAATGAAGTGCCTGTGATGTTGTTTTGGCCTTGTCAGCTGGTACATTAACACAATTGTCATGGAGAATGGAACATGTGTAATAGTAGCCCTTTAGAATCTAAAGATACATTGTGTACTATTACACCTTTAAACTTGTCTCTAAAATGATAAATTAAATGAAAAAGTATTATCACAATGAAATTAAAAAAATTAGAATTAATGCACACAAAACACAAAAAAATAATATGGACTTAATCTTTATTGCAGTTTCAGCAACGAAAGCAAACTATATGGAAACACAAACTGGGTTACTTACGACAGATTCTCCATGGTGTTTATTAAACTACGTATGACCTCTTCTTCGGGGGATTTGTTTTAACCTTGTAGATATAAATATCTTAATAACCATTATTAAGTGCTGCAGAGAATATAAATCTGTCACAAAAAATGTCAAGCGTATATGCAGTGTCTTAAAAAATGAAAACAATACAGCTCACAATTGTGGTTATAAATTGTCTGTAATGTCTTTAGGTTTCATTTATTTATAAGATACCCGTTCGAAGTCCCTAATTATTCTGCATTTTGGGCAAGTGTGCTTTTGGATTTGTTGTTCACTTTTTCTGGGCTTTCCCTCTGAATAACCAAATATTATATAATTTTGATCTTCCAAACGTTTAGATTTTATCTGCACTGATGAGACATAAGTTGTCGAAATGCGCATATGCAGAATTTAAAATTCACAGTAATTTCGGTATTTAGTCATTTGATTGGTGAATAAAAGGATATGGAGTAAATGCACATGAGACAAGGTCTCTACAAATACATGGTAAAAACAAGCAAAGGAACAACGCTTTTTATTGTTGTTCTTCATCTTGAAGTCACCATGAGGCCTTCAACGATGAACTTTGCTCATACCTCATAGTAAGTTCAAGACGGCCCCTAGCACCGTTTTAAGCGGAATTCTTTGCTAATTGTCGAGCAATTCATCCATGTCTTCATTGGTCATTTGTCATGAGTCCTTTTTATGTTCTTTGAGTAAATTGCTAGTTTTCCTTGGTACTTCATTTGAATTACTTTTATTTTTATAAGACACTAATTTAGATTCATATCTGTAATCTGTATTAGTGTTGCTTTATTTTCTTATATTTCAATATAATTGGTAAAGACTACTTCTTCCTGACTTATTTTGGATTATGGCTTACCACATTATTTCATTCCACTCCTGCTTATAAGAGGTTATTCCTTGAAACACGTGTACAGCATAACGAAATTGAACGTTTTTTATGCAGCTTAGGTATTTTGTATTCTACACACACATACTATATTCTGCCAAACTTTACTCTCGTATTATAAAAACAATGTAAGACGTTGAAAAAATGCACAAGAGAATGTTTATTTATAAAACCCTCTCAAATTATACAATTGAGAGCACGCACTGTTTCATTTTATAATTCTTTCTTCCTTGTCATCCATTAGGGACTGGAATAACCTTCCATCAGAAATTGTGTACGCAAAGTCTCTTGATATTTTCAACCGTTTACTAGAAAATCTCGAAAAATAACCTCCAAGACCTGTTTACTTACTTGGTAATACGTGTAGTTACGAAAAAAATATTTGCACGGAATTAAGACTGGGTCTAAGCGGACTAAACCAAAATTTGTTCATGTGATATTTATCAAACTCCAAAATGTGCATTGGCAATCACGTGGATTCGACTGAACGCTTTTTGCTCCAGTGTGACCAATTCTCAACTTTTCGAACTTCTTTATTGCCAAGTTTTAAAACTATTCTATGACCAGAGCTAAACATTAAGTTTATGCCAGATCTGTGTTCAGCTTACTTAAGCAAATCCTCAGTGCAGATCAGTTTTGTTTATTTGTTTTGTCTTTGTAATGCTGTCTCAATTCGTGTTTGATATTGCACTTTTTATTTTATATTTTATTTTAGAATTTCCTTATATTCCATTTTTCTTTGTTATTGGTTTGCCGATGTATCAAATCAAAACATTTGGAAATCTATAAACCGATTTATGTTTAAAAGCTGATAGGGAAATTATCAATAGGATCTGAATAGAAAAGCCAAAAATCAGCTAAGGACAGGACAAGAGGGCGATACTTATTAGTTTTCAATAAAATTTTCTGAAATTTGGATATTGCAAGTTTCCAAATAAAATCTGTTTTCGTGGCAGCACCAAAGTACTGGCTACTGGGTTGGTTAATACCCTCGGGACTAAGTCCACCAGCAGAGGCATCGGTCTAGTGGCAATAAATAACAAAATACCGAAATTTCTGTATATGGCCATTTCGACACTTATGTCTCTTCACTGCATATCAAATCAAAACATTTGGAAATCCACAAACCGAAATATGTGTAAAAGCCAACACCACTTTTAACTAAAAAATAGGCATTTTCAAGTCATCCTAGACAATTTATCTAAAGCAACACCTCATATTTAAAAGAAGACCTTCGACACATTCTGTCAAAATTTTATCTTAATTCAAAACCTTATAAGAGATTCTCGGAGTGGCGGAATCCAACAATGTAAAAGATATGTAGTGATAGTCTATATGGGTCCCCTTTAATAATTGTTGAAGAAGAATTTCTGTTCACTAAAGTACGTCTCGTGTTCATTTACTCCATATATTTTCGTCAAATCTTTAAATGAATGCGTCATTCTACGATGTTCTAATGTTCTAGGAACTGAAACGTCAATATTTGTATCAGTCACAATACAGTGCACTATTACATGATTGCATCAGTATATAGATAACCCTTCAGCCTCGAAATATTTGATAATTTTGCTGGTAAGTGTTTTAATAACAATTGCTACTTAATAATGTGCTATGTACAAAATGCACTTTAGACTGTAGTGCCACAACTTCGGATTTCATCATTTTGTTATTGACCAGTACATCTGTTCTCACGTTGTGTATAATATTACCGACACGTGATAAGTTCACGTGCAACGAGATATTTTTTTTTTTGGCGGCACATTAATGCTAATGTATTCCTTTCTTATTTATTACATTAAAGAACCCATTAAATCGCAAGCTTTTTTGTAAATCATTGGTTTTAGATGGTCAAGGTCGAATTATTCATGTGCGTTCTAATTAGCCGATGATTTATAAATATAGCATTGATTTATTTTTTTTAGAATCGATACTGATTGCTAGTGGTTTACATTATCATCATCAACGACCTGCCCAACAGGCACCAGTACCACCACCAAATCGTCCACGACCACCACCCCCTCCTCCTCCTCGACGACCGCCACCACCAAGACCTCCGCCTAATGTGCCAGGTAAGTACGATTTTTATAAGACATTATTTTAGATTCATTTCTGTAAACTGTATTAGTGTTGCTTTATTTTCTTATATTTCTAAATTTTCAAAATATATGCAATGCATAAAAGATGACAAAAAACTCAGCAAAATATTTTTACATGGCATACAATTATAACCGCGTAAAATTCCGGCTATATAAAACAAATATTAAAACTTATATAATATAATTATAATTCCAAATTATAACTTTTTTTTTGCGGTATCTGGAAACTTCCAGACCCAAGATCGAAAACTGAATAACAACACAAAATAACTATACAGATAATTGAGAATAGTTGATATGTCAACAGATTAGTGTCCAAAGAAAATAAACAACTCTAACCGGCTTCCATCGCGACAAACATATCTTGAACAATAGAAATAATTGAAATATTACTTATACTTATAACTTATACTGTTTTTATTGTCATAACTACACGTTTACTTAGTTTCCTCCATTTATCATTAGTAGGATTTATGTATTACAAAAATAAAACGTTTGTAATATTTTCACTAAAATAAGTGAAGATATACATTAACATTAACGTTATCCAACCAACAAATTTCAAGTTGATAAAGTGATCTGTTGTCCAACTGTCTTCTTATTGTTCATCAAAACAAGAATTACCCCATCTTTTTATTTGTTTTATATACGTTAAGACATTCTTTTAGGCAAAAAAACCTGCAAGATGCATCTTCTATACTACAGAATCATTATAATATATGATTTTTAAGCTCCAGTTACAGAATGTTTTATGTTTTCTGTTGTTACACCTAAACATTTGAAAGATATTTTAGAATATCTGGCAGTAAATTATAAGACATCGAAATTTTATGTATAATATCTTACTTTAATAAATTGACTTGTTGATTATTGTTGATTATTGTTAAATATACACGTCGAGATTAAATATGAAATTGAGAAAACGTTTTAGGTAAGAAGATCTCAAACACACCAAACGTTTTATTTCTCCATTCAATTTAATAGAAAATGTATATAATATGTGCTAGCTCGAAAACCAAACATTTTAACCGGTGCATTGAAAATGCGCCAATTAGTAGTTCATTTGCGCCAAAACAATATTTCATTTGCGCCACACACTGTACTTCATTTGCGCCAAAATAAAAACTTTACATTTGCGCCAAATACAGGTAAATATTATAGACAAAAGTAAAAATACTTTAACATTTATACTTTTGACTTTTATTTCCCTCTTCTGTTCGCCGGCATTACTTGCTCATCAGTAAGATATTTTACTTAAACGCTATTGTATTTTTGCCATTTGGATTTCGGCTGTTGACAATTCTGTTCGGTAATTTTGTTATTACCCCAATTCGTAACAATGTACAATCATTCATCTTTGAAGGTTCAGAGTACCAGAACTATATTGTAAATATAAAATTATTTAATAAGAAAAATTTACACAGCCAATGAAAATAAATGAGTAGCATTAAGTATTAACATCTCCCGCTTAACTAGTTTTATCTGGAAGCAGCTAATGTGATCTAAACGAACCAGTGAAGTGAAATTTTACATATCTTTGATATATTAAATATTTAATATTAAGCAATATATATTAAATGAAATATTAAATATCTTTCAAGAAATGTATTCAATATATTGCTTCCTGAAAATTTACCTGTAAATTGTTACCTGAGAAATGGCGCAAATGAAATACCACACGCTTCAAAAACTGGCGCAAATGCAATGCGCCCATTTGAACATTTAAGATTTAATTCTATAAAAGTAAATAGTATTTCCCGCGTCAATAGTCCAATCCTTTCCTGATTTTGGTGTCATTGATAAATTTTTTTGTGTTATTTACTGTCTATCAGCTGTACCATATATTTTGATTTTGTTCGCAAAATGTTTGATTTTACATACCTGTGGAGGCATAAGTTGTCGAAATAGCCATCTCAAATGAATTGCGCTCTTGTTCTCCCTGCAACATAAGTCGCTGAAAGTGAGACATATGTTTTACTTTCCGATAGCGGCAGCGACAGCGGCGTAAACTTTTTTGAAACCTTTATAACTTTATGTTTATAACTTGTATACATAATTTTTTGTCTACAGGTAGCATTGTTGAGCCCTTAAGTGTAATCCTTACCTTAAATGTAATCCGATTACACTTAAGGTTAAGGACCACCCTTAAATGTAATCCCGGTTACATTTACGGTTGCAGGACCTCCCTTAATTGTAACTGATTGCAATTAAGGGACATAGTGTACATATGCCTACAATACCTACCGTAATTGTAATCCCTCGGAATTAGTTTACAATTTGCCGCCCTACTTTTTTGTGGCAATATAAATTTCCTCTTCCCCAACTCCAATTGATTATTTATTTACAAATTTGTTCTCGCCTTGATATAGCTAAAATATTGCTAAGTAGACGTTCAACAATTATATCTAAATAAGTCGAGTGGAAACCGAATTGTCAGCCAAAATGGATAGTCGATGGACATAGACACGAATGGACCCAATAATAATGAAGCACAAAATATACATGCAAAACTCATAAAACAAGATGAAAATCACGGACTCCACAAAAAACCGGAGTAAACGCAGGTTCAACATCAACACTTAAGGTAGATGGGTACTCCAAAATTTTTTTCCATAGATTTTCTTTATTTTCTCAGGAAAGTTTCCTTTTTATAGTAGCATTAAAATAAAAAAAATAAAAAAGGGGGGTCACCGTGCTTGTAAGAAAAATAACTGATATCATAATAATTAAATGTTTCTAATGAATATATAGGGAAAAGTAGGTTTTTTGTTGTTTTCTTTAAAACTTTTCCATAGAATTCTTTCTATTTTACTCATATGTTGGTCCTTTGAACATACTTTCAAAAGATATAAAGAAAAATGGGGGTCACCGACTTAGTTTTCAATATAATTTGAAAAATGTGAATTTTCATAGTGATATCTATGTAAAATATTTTTATCAGATTATCTCCCTTTTTCAAATATCCTTTTAAAAACTATTTAATTATCAAATTACCATACTTCATCTAATTAGATAAATACATGTAAAATCAAGCCAATGTAGGTCCTTTGCGTCCTGTGTCTATGATATAGTATTTATTGATACATCACAAATTAAAATATTTGCATATTTAAAAAGCAGATAATACCGCAACAGTATTATTAACAAATTCAAAATGGCGGAAGACTACTGATCTACCTTAAATGTAATACTTACCGTAAATGTATCAATAACAACTATAACCCTTTTTCACTATCCCGTTACCTGACCTTTAATCAACAAAGTCAAAGAGATCAAGAGCCAATGCATGTAGACCACTACTTATAAACCTACGTCTTCAAGGGTAAAAGGGTTATACAAAACCATGCAGAGAAAAAAAAACCAGAGATTTGGAGTACAAAAATACCGAAGATGCATAAAAAAAACTGTAAATTTCGTTATGCTGTACACGTATTTCAAGGAGTAACCTCTCATCAGCATCAGAATCAAATAGTATTGAAATCCATAATCCAAAAGTAGTAAAAAAAGGAAGTACTCATTACCAAAAATATCGAAATAGGAGGCCAAAACTAGTACCAAGGACATCTACCGAGTTCCATACACGGAATGAAGCCTCGGTATTTTATAAGAATACAATTTGGCGAATGACGCCTCTCGCTACAATCTCGTAACGTCATGCAGCCAAGGTATGCAAAATGACTTTCCATACGATATACTAGGAGCTCCAACTAGTTTTGGCCTCCTATTTCGATATTTTTGGTAATGAGTACTTCTTTTTTTTACTACTTTTGGATTATGGATTTTGTCTCGCCAGAAAGTCGCCGAAAGTGGGACATAGGCGTGCAAAGTATGACGACGGCAGCGGTGGTGGCGTCGTTAA
The DNA here is from genome assembly GCA_002080025.1 of Modiolus philippinarum. Classification (NCBI taxonomy): domain Eukaryota; kingdom Metazoa; phylum Mollusca; class Bivalvia; order Mytilida; family Modiolidae; genus Modiolus; species Modiolus philippinarum. The sequence continues at coordinate 48,057 of MJUU01044467.1, read as the reverse complement.
CTTTTACTAAATACAGGATAGATTGAAAACCCTTTTATATAGGACCATCTTATTTGGTACAGTGGCAGTACTTATTAAGTGCTACCTGATGGACACAAAATTATGTGACCTTGACGTTAATTTCACGGTCTAGTGACCAGGTTAAGTTTTTTTTCAGATTACGTCCATTCCTCAATAACTATAGGTGGTCAATACTTATACTATAACTAATCCGAGATTCTGATTATCGCAAAATATTCAACGAATGATCGAATAACGCAGTAATTCACGAATGCGCGCAGCGCATGAGTGAATTACAGCGTTTTTCGATGTTGAGTTGAATATTTTCGATAATCAGAATCTAGGATTAGTTCTTGTTTTTATTATATAGATCTTCTTCTCTTAAATTTAGTGGTTTATTTTGAGATTCATTGTATGAACTACGTTTTCGATGTTAATCCGCTGAGACGTTTACTTAACAACAACGTTGACAACGTCTATTGTTACGTCACTTCCTAGAGTGAAATTATGGAAAATAATTTCACAGTTAATTATCACTTTTAATTCACTGAGAAATTTCAATCTTTCACCGCAACCTATATAATAATATATGGTATGTAGGTCGGTCTTAGATAGTTCATGTGAGTCTGTTATGACTTTTGTTCTTGACCTCAATTTCGCAGTCTAGTGACCAGGTTAACCTTCTCTGATTTGATCAATTTCTCAATTAATACAAGTGCTAGGTCAATAATATTAGGTATGAAGGTTGGTCTTAAGTAGTACATGTCAGTCTGGTGATTTCTGTAATGAAGGTTTAGTGACTATGTTAATTTTCTTTAGACTAGATCCATTTCTCGACGTTTATTAGTAGTAGATCAATAATATTTTGTATGTCATTTGGTTTGGGTAGTTTATGTCAGTTTGGTCCAAGACTTTTGCCCTTGACCTCAATTTCACAGTCTGATGATCAAACACTTTAAGTTTCTCTGATCAGATATATTTCTTAATAACTGAAATTGGTGTCATTTAGGTTAATTTTTATAGCATATTTCCTCATTTCCTTTGCAATTTGTCTACAATTTCCCGCCGATCCATGTGCCAGTGGGCGAGACACCTATTTGGGTCCACACTTGCTGTGAATTTGCAGTCTGTGGGAAGCACATAAAACAACTTCATCAGTGAAATCCGGTTTGTGATTGTTTTGGCAAGTTTCTGAGATATACAAATATATTAAGTTCATTGACGATAAGTGGAAATAGTGAGATATTTGAATTCTAGTCTTATACGATTTGAATTTTGCGCCAATATTCATAGCGTCGGGGTAGACACGATATATAACGATACTTCCCGTAGCTTCGAATCTCGGGAATTTATGTCTTTGACAAAACTGCGTTTAAAAAGATTTGTAAAGATGTCGCATCGTCCTCAATATTGAACAACAGTAGCATCATACATGAAACTCTCTGCAGGATTTGGCAAGGAAAATCGAAGCATCAAGTATTTCCGTACAAATCACGGAATCAACGAGAAACAGTCTGACCCGATAAATGAAAGTATTTATTTTGTTGCTGTCTGATTATTCTTAGAATGAAGGAGTAAGTTGGAGGGAGTCGCATGCAGATAGTGATTTTGTGATTCGAGCTCACATAAGACAACCCATTCTGGTCACCTTCCTGTAAATGTTTATCCTGACTGTTTTTTTTTTTATCTTCCCGTTCTTTTAGAGGGGGAAGGAGGGGGTCTGATCTCAGATTCACGTGAAAATAATGACAAAATCCCGATTTCCCCAGTAAATAAATGACTGAATCCTAATCCCGAAAAATGAAGATTCCTATTCCGTTTATCATGGGTATTGTTACGGGTTACTCCCGGATCAGCCCGTTGAATAAAACAACTAGTCACGGAGTCCCGAAAAAGATCCTTCCGTCCCTCATTTTTCGATTCCATTATAACGGTTGTCATTGGGAAAATTTTAACCCTCAGAATAGTGTCTACAAATCTTTAACATCCTGTCTGTACATTTTCAAGCGATTCTTAGCTTTTTGATTTATCCCCATGGAAACGCTAGTAATTATGGTATTTCTAGAATTAAAAAAAACAAAAATTCGTCGCTAGAAATTGGTCGCTAGCTTGAGTCTGTTTAAAAATATTGTTTATAAGTCAGAATTTCTATCATTTTCATACAATTCCGTCTACTTTTCTGTTTAAGGGATTTAAAGCTTACAATTTTTACATTTCTTTTGTATAATATTCTGAAACAATTCTGAGCACCTTTTCTCCGCCATTTTTTTGTTTCCATGGTAACGATGGCTATTTAAAACAAATATGACTCATAATCGTGCTATGGCGGAACACGTTTTCTTATCTTATATGCGCTGCAAATTGCAAAACTAATTCCGAGGGATTACAATTACGGTAGGTACTGTAGGCATATGTACACTATCTCCCTTAAGTCTAATCGGTTACAATTAAGGGAGGTCCTGCAACCATAAATGTAACCGGGATTACATTTAAGGGTGGTCCTTAACCTTAAGTGTAATCGGATTACAAGTAAGGTAAGGATTACACATAAGGGCTCAACATAGCATATGGCTTATGGTTTGAATTTTTTTAGCATTGTGTTTCAGATGACCTCGACCTTTTCTGCATCGTATAAAGACAATAAAAATTGCAAAATACAAATTCATAGTTTCATATTTAGGTTCTGTTTGTGGGATTTATATTGCATTGATCATTTAACTTTTATGTAAACTTATTAATTTGCTTTTGCTATTGATGTATCTAAGTGGGAACTTTGCGACAGAGTTTAATATTAAGGTCTATTTCTGAGCATTGTACAGTATAGAAACTCCATATTTGGTAAATTGCTATTTCTGATTAGGTACATGCTAGTCTGACACCTGTATTGTAACCTTCATCTCAATTCCATGGTTCAATTCGGCATTCGATATTTAGTTATTTGTTACCACTGGGTCGACGCCTCTGCTGGTGGACTGCTAGTCCCCGAGGGTATTCACGCGCCCAGTAGTCAGTACTTCGGTGCTGACCCGAAAGCCGATTTTATTTCGAACCTTGTAATATCTAAATTTTTATAATTTTTTTTGAAAACTAAGGAGTATCTCCCTCATGCAAAGCTCTGTCCTTAACTGATTTTGGCTTTACATTTAGATCATATTGGGTATTTGTTCTCTATCAGCTTTTAAACATATTTGATTTTATGGTCTTCCAAACTTTTAAATTTTATCTGCACTGAAGAGACACAAGTTGTCGAAATGCGCATATGCAGAAAATAAATTCACAGTAACTTCGGTATTTAGTTATTCAATGACTACATTCCCTCCCATTATCTTGGCAAATTTTATGCTAGTACTTACACCATTTGATCAGCTGTTGTTTCTAAGTAGATACGTGTCAGTCTGATACCTGGCATTGTTACCTTGAGCTTAATTTCATGGTTCATTAAAGTACATTACATTTTTTTTGGTATTCCAATACCTCAACAGTTGAAATAGATAGACTCTACAAAAACAGGTCTATTAGTAGGTACATGTCAGTTTGCCACCTGTCATTTAATTCTGACCTCAATGCCATTATTCAATTGTTAACATTTATATTCATGCCTCAGCAGCTCTTTTCGAATTTGTCTGATGTTAAATATAGATGAGTGTGTGACACCTGTCCTTTAACTTACAAAATTCTAGGTTTTGTAACTCTTTATCTTACATATATTTTATTTCCATGCATCTAACAAATACATAAAAGGCGAATCGGGCATAATTTTTATCCCTTTTTATAAGCCCCATCATGCATAGATTATAATAATCAGTCATGGTCTCAAATGTGAGACAGGACAATTCCACCCAAGGGTTCACATTTTCCAGTCAGAAGCGAGGCTTGCCGAGTTTCTGATGGTAGAAATATGAACACGAGGGTGGAACTGTCCAGTCTCAAATTTTTTACCATGACTGATAATTTTTCTCACATTTCTCTGCAAAAATTAGAAAAAATAAACATGGCCGCCGATACTCGAAAATCTCCGAAACTAGGCAACGTAGCAAAATATAAATTGCATAATTGAAAAGATCGCATGTGTTTGTTTTGGTTTTGTACTAAAAGTACAAAACTCTGGACTAATCCTTAAGCGTAGTTATTCATGGGTTTCTAAAATGAAGCGGTGTAAAAATTCGACGTTGCCGCACCATTCCGGGGAAGTTGTATTTTTTATGACGTTTCAATATTGTGACTTGAGGTTGTTTGCATTGTTCCGTCAAGGGTGGTCGTGTGATGTGAGATTAATAGGATCTTGCATAAGGTTAGATTAAAGATCGGGCTATCTTTCACAAGTGTAAGAAATTTCGTCTTTTCTCGAGTGGAGCGTAGCGGAACGAGAGGAAATGACGTAGAATTTCTTACACGAGTGAAAGATATCCCGATCTTTCATTTTGACCGAATGCAAGTTCCTATTTCTTCCGTAAAACACGGATAGAAATGTCTAGAAACTTATACCGTGTGAACAACGTTGTCGCCATTTAAGTGTTCCTAACATTATGACATCAGGTGTTTTATGACGTTTAGTCATGGTTACGATTGTTGCATCACAAAAATCAACACGTCTGGTTGGTCATTGACCGGTGTGAGATGAGGTCGCGTGCATCGATCTCACATGGGTCATCTCCCACTTTAAACCACCGTTTACGGAAGAAGCATGAATCTCACATGGGTATCTCACACAGGATTCTTGTGTCACACACGTACAGAAATGTGAGAAAAAAAGTTTCTATTCACGCGACACGTATCAGTGTTTAAAATTATTGTGTTCTGTTGTTCTAGTCTGTATAAAATGCAGTACAAGAAAGTTCTTTATGCAAATAGTTAATCGATAGGAAAGTTGGCGATGCGGAGAAACAGAAAATGAAAATTGAAAATGGAAGTATCATGGCGTTGGAGCTGCATATGTTCCAACATAAATACTTAAAGCGATATGAGCTGCATTTCCTATTTTTTTTTTTTTTTTTTTTTTTTTTTTGAAGTTCTAAAAACGCATTGTGTCGTAAATGATATCAAATACCTTTTATGCATAAAAACGACAAGAAAAACTTCATAATTTTGATTATTAAACTAATTTTGAATACGATTTTGAATTATCATGGCGGATGATTTAATGTTCAACACTGACCGACTATATATATGTTATCGGGCTCGTGACACGTATGTACCCGTGAGCCAAAATATGAAGCACAGGGGCGAGTGAGTGTAGCGAACGAGCTCTAAGCTTCATATTCTGGCGAGCGGGGTGATATTTTACAATACATCAGCTGTCAAAAGCCCGATAACTCTTTTTTTATCATCCTGTATTTTGTATTTTAAATATTTATTTATTGAAGCGAGGTTTCAAATTCTCCCAAAGTTAGTAGTTAACTATGGGATAAAGTCGTAGGTTTTCAAAAATCGTTTTTTGAAAACCTACGGCTTTTTGCCATAGTTAACTACTATCTACGGGACTAACGAAAATAAGCAATTGTTATTCACTACAGTTGAGACGGGTAAAACGGGCTAGATTCTTAGTTCACTCACATTTTTTACGTTGCTTGCATGACACGGGTTATACATAACACTGACGTGTATCTCTGGTTCTACACTTTTGATTCCTATACATTTCTAGTAAGTCTGACAGGTCGTCACCAGTTACTCTCTCTATAACAAATATATTGTTAAAAGGATAATATAAATATACGATTTCCCCTTGAATATCAAGTATTTCATAAAAACCATACACCTTTGTTTTTATTTTTTTTAGATTGGTCAAATCATATGCAAGCATTTTTTTTAACTGATTTTTTATTATAAAAGTCAAACATTATTACTTGTCACAACGATTATTCACCCTCCTACCTGAAATACACTCATAATTTTTTATCTAATAAATATTCGGGTTATAAAAAATGGAACAAATGATAACACTTTCTAGTTATGCCGGTAATGGCACTGCCTCTAATTTTGTGACCGAGTTTGAACAACCCATAGAACTAGATAAAAACAAACAGTATGTGTTTGGTCTGTCTCAGATAAATAGTATGACTTACAGTTGGTACAACATCTCTGAGTTCTATGATAACAAGACAATAAAGTATAGTCTTGACGGCGG
>MJUU01044467.1:28227-41820 GCA_002080025.1 Modiolus philippinarum | reverse complement strand
TTTTTTGAAATAATCTTTTGTTAGGCCCTTTAAACTTAGTAGTTTTCATGTTAGTTCCTCGTCCAAGGTTGCCGCCAGCAAGGAATACAGCTATAAGAAATACATCATGTTCAAAGATCTCCTCAAATTCGCCTAAAACAAGTCAGTCTTATTGGATTATAATAGGCCATGGGTATATATATATTCCTCTTCAAAGTTTATGATTTTTATGCTTCCAACTCATCAAAGATAGCCGCTAGAATTGGCTCTTAAGGCACATGGTTACAACGGTCCTCATTTTGTCCGAATGTCGGCTTTCCATATCAGATGCATGCATCGATCATTGAATCTAAAGTTTTGGAAATGGAATGCATTTCTATTTCCATAATGCGTTGCTCGTTTAAAATGTTATGTTTTGAAAAGGGGATACGGGACATTTCAATAAGAATATGTGGCGAAAGAATTTAAGATGATACAAGGTGTTTCAGCACAAAGCAATGCATGAACAACCTAGAGAAAATAATTAAGATATGCAATGGGGGCTGGGGATGTATTTTCCTTTTTGAAACCATATTAATATTTATAAATAACAAGCATTCTCAGAGTTTACAATTGCAGTACATGTTGCATATATCAATTACACAGTTACAAAACTTTGTAAACATAAAATCAGCGAATCTAATTTTAAAAATCACATTTAACAGAAATTGCCTGAGACCAACGCCCATCATAACATCAAAAATTGGTGGACTAGAACCAAACTCGCACTTTATTCATGATTTGTAGTAAGTAATAGACTCACATACCACATATATCTTCCCAAACTCATACCGTGGAAAATATCTAGAAAATTGTTAAGATATTATGACACAAATACTTGAAAAGGAAAAATGTGTATTTAAATAGATTGTAATTGGCGTAAGTCTGTTCTGTACAGATATTCAAATACTTATTTGGCATTAATAATTGTGACGCTGACTTCGATAATGAATACCAACAGGTAAATTACCCATTTTGTTGGCATGAATAATTGTTTCATATATATTAGATGCGCTATGGAAAAGGAGTAATTGTGCGGATATGTAACACCGTAATTGCTTAATTTTAGCTTTATTAGAATATTTACATCCTTATAACATTAAAACTTACCTTGTGCGTTACTTCAAGTAGTTCTGCACGAATTTTTGTTGTTGTTATAACCAGTTGAAAAACGATTTAAATACCCAGGATGTTTGGTACACAAGTACTTAATTTATTTTGAATGATAATCGGTGTCCTTCATACTATTTTTATACTAAGAAATGGGGAAAATATGAAATAATAACAATTTTCGTCTGTAATTTGAAGAATTGACATAATTAATTTATGTCATTGCTAGTGATAATTTTTTTACTCGATTCGCACTTGGCTTATAGTGCTCGTCATTCATTTTTCGTCATCTTCTTGTGAAGTCATGTGTAACCCAATCATTCACAACAACTTGTTAATTACCAAATCAGTTTGTGTAAATAAACAAAGAGGTGCTGAATTTATCTTCATATCAAACAGGTATTGCTAAATACTTCTTAACTGATTTAAAAAAATCGGTATTAATTTTTACTCTGCAATAAAGGGAAAATAGAAATAAAAATGATAATAATAATGATAATAATAATAATATAAAAAAGAATTGCATTGTGTAATAAAAATTTAACCATATGCTATTTACTCCTGTTACAAATAAAAAAGATAATATATCAAATAATAAAATATGAAACGTGATAAAAATCATATATTTTGAAAAGTGAAAGTCTCATTGAATATATTTCAATGATATAAAATGTAAATTTTAACCGATTATTAATCCTTTGATACAGTTGTACACCTCAGATGAATTTTTTATTGCTAATTTTGTATTTTTATTTTTTCTATAAAAATTCGATGAACATATTACATGTAATATAATTAAGGAGGGTTAATAATGTAGGGAAGTTGTGTAATTTGCAGCATAAATGATTTTTAAGAATTTATTATTATACCAATAAAAGCTGCATGGCTGCTTTCAATTTTATAGATGCAGGAAATGCCCCCTAAACGATGGTTATATATTATGCCTTTTTCAAGACATCTAATCTAAACACATTTTTTTTTCTCAAAACGATTCTCAATACTTTATTTGTGAATTCCTTGAAGTTTTTGAGTTAATAGAAGTAAAAATGTGATGACCATGGAGTTCTTCGAAGCCAGCAAGTTTCAACTACGACGCCTGCATTGAAAGACTACAAGAGGTAGAATCTGCCATTGTTTGTCCGTCTTTTAATAGAAAAAAATTATAATATGGCATATGAAAATTGCATACATAATGAATTTCCCCAAATGGTTCGCTTCTCAATTTCAAAATTAAATAGGATTTCAGGTTAATGATAATTTTGTTAGAAAATAGGAAAAGAATTATTTCAAGAGTAAAAAATGACAGAATGATGATTTCGATTTTGAGATATAAGCACGTGTAAAAAGTTGGCGGAAAATTGAACACGTCTCGTTTTTTCTTAGGTTTACCCCCCGGTATTTTTTCTGGTAGGGATGTGCCAAATTGATCTCGGATACATGCCCCGAATTTAAGGCTCGGTGTATCAGTAAAGACCATCCATATTTCGATACCTATTTCCAAAAACACTTGAAAGACCGTCTTCAAGAGTATGCTATCATACTAAACCGAAAGCTTGATCAAACTGTGACGGTTATGGACTAACAATAACTGCGAGTCCATGAACCACGTATTTAAAAAAAGCCGTAGACTGGGAGCCAAAGTCAGTTCCTAATTTAATCAGAGATCTACACGATGTGGTGAAGGTACACTGTTGACCTTAAATGCTCATTGTATGGAACCGGAAATTATGAACTATATGGCCCTTATATATAGGAAACATCTGGTTTCATATCAAGTTTGGCACAGCAAATCGCAAGAACAACAGCAACAAATATTGGAGGACAATATACATAAGAACTATACAATTAAATCCTCGCACGCTCCTAATTGGAAGTATATAATAAACAGATTAATACATGACCTTTTCCATATCAGCACGGTTATCATCCCGAGACCCCATATCAGCCCGAGGGGTCTCGGGATTATAACCGTGCTGATATGGAAAAGGCCATGTATTAATCTCTAAATTATTATTTTAATATGTTCATGTTTTTAATTGAAATAGATATGTAATAAAATTTGAAGATGATATATAGTCTTTGTTATCTACATATTCCCGATGTGATAATCCTTCACAGTCCACTGAATTTACAGTTATACGACGCTTGCCATTATAACATCTTTAAACCTCCAAAACTCAATTATGGCTTTTCCAATCATTATGAAAATTGAAATACAGGTTATTTATTTAATATATTACAAACACATTTTAATATTTTTTTTTACAGAAAACATCTCTTTCTAGGGCTAAGTGCACTTAGCCCGGGCTATGCGGTGTTTAGACGGACCCGTAATGCAAAAGGTTTCCCTTTTCTAAAGTTATGTATTTCATTCCTTTGTTGTTTACAAAACGGACTTATTTTTTCTACCTAAAAAATTTTGTTTTTATTTCCAAAAAGTCTACTTTTCTTCAATTGGTATTTATTAGACCTAATTTTGAAACGCATACGGGCCCAAGTTGAACGATTTCCAAGTTGAAACGAAGCACAATTCTAAATATTTTTTTTTATCGCGAATAATTTTATCATAAGAGAAAATTATAGTAAATATCAAACATTGGTCTTCCAAAATTTTAGATTTTATCTGCACTGAAGAGACATAAGTTGTCGAAATGCGCATATGCAGAAAGTAAATTCACAGTGGCTTCGGTATTGAGTTGTTTGTATCAAGTTTTCCAGTGGCTGTATGTTATTGTATCTACGATATTTGTGTACGACAGCAAATTACTTGTAACGGAGAGCATGAATCTCCCTACAAAACTGACAAGTTCTTGGCTGTATAAAAATCCCTGATTTTAAACTTAATTTGGTCTCGAATTTGGTAAAAACTGTCAAAATTGTGTATGCCATCTGGGACTAACATAATATATCATATTAGTCCTAGATGCCATGTATAGAAATTCCCTTACTTTAAGCTGTTTGTGGTAAAAATTGACTAAAATAAATATGCCAGGTACATAAATTCCCTTATTTTAAGCTTTGTTTGGTAAAAATTGACTGAAATAAATATGCCTGGTACATGAATATCCTTATTTTAAGCTTTGATTGGTGAAAATTGACTAAAAAAATATGCTAAGTACATAATTTCCCTTATTTTAAGCTTTGATTGGTAAAAATGTGACTAAAATAAATATGCCGGGTACATAAATTCCCTTATTTTAAGCTTTATTTGGTAAAAATTGACTAAAAATATGCCAGGTACATAAATTCCCTTATTTTAAGCTTTGTTTAGTAAAAATTGACTAAAATAAATATGTCGGGTACATAAATTCCCTCATTTTAAGCCTTGTTTGGTAAAAATTGACCAAAATATATATGCCAGGTATATTCCCTTATTTTAAGCTTTGATTGGTTAAAATTGACTAAAATAAATATGTCCGGTACATAAATTCTCTTATTTTAAGACTTGTTTGGTAAAAATTGACCAAAATAAATATGCTAGGTATATATATTCCCTTATTTTAAGCTTTGATTGATGAAAATTGACTAAAACAAATATGCAAAGTACATAATTTCCCATATTTTAATCTTTGTTTGGTACAAATTGACTAAAATAAATATGCTGGGTACATAAATTCCCTTATTTTTAGCTTTGTTTGGTAAAAATTGACTGAAATAGATATGCCGGGTACATGAATTCCCTTATTTTAAGCTTTGATTGGTAAAAATTGACTAAAATTATGCAGAGTACATATTTTCCCATATTTTAATCTTTGATTGGTGAAAATTGATAAATAAATATGCTGGGTACATAAATTCACTTATTTTAAACTTTGATTAGTAAAAATTGACTAAAATAAATATGTCAGGTACATATATATTCCCATATTTTAAGCTTTGTATGGTAAAATTGACTAAAATAAATATGCTGGGTACATAAATTCCCTTATTTTAAGCTTTATTTTGTAAAAATTGACTAAAATAAATATGCCGGGTACATAAATTCCCTTATTTTAAGCTTTGTTTGGTAAAAATTGACTAAAATAAATATGCTGGGTACATAAATTCCCTTATTTTAGGCTTTGTTTGGTAAAAATTGACTAGAATAAATATGCCAGGTACATAAATTCCGTTATTTTAAGCTTTGTTTGGTAAAAATTGACTAAAATAAATATGCCGCGTACATATATTCCCTTATTTTAAACTTTATTTGGTAAAAATTGATTAAAATAAATATGCTGGGTACATAAATTCCCTTATTTTAGGCTTTGTTTGGTAAAAATTGACTAGAATAGATATGCCAGGTACATAAATTCCCTTATTTTAAGCTTTGTTTGGTAAAAATTGGCTAAAATAAATATGCTGGGTACATAAATTTCCTTATTTTAAGGTTTGTTTGGTAAACATTGACTAAAATAAATATGCCAGGTACATAAAGTCCCTTATTTTAAGCTTTATTTTGTAAAAATTGACTAGTATAGATATTTCCCTTATTTTAAGCTTTGTCTGGTAAAAATTTACTAAAATAGATACGCCAGGTACATAAATTCCCTTATATTAAGCTTTGTTTGGTGAAAATTGACTAGGATGAATATGCCGGGTACATAAATTCCCTTATTTAAAGCTTTGTTTGGTAAAAATCTACTAAAATAAATATGCTGGGTACATAAATTCCCTTATTTTAAGCTTTGTTTGGGAAAAATTGACTAAATTAAATATATAAATCCCTTTAATTTATATACTGTTGTGTCAATATGGACTAAATCTAATCTATCTTGTATATAAACTCACTTATTACAACCTTATTTTATTCATTATGGACTTAATTTAATATGCTAGGTAAAAAATTATTATTTTAAACTTTATTTAGTAAGTATAAACCTGGGACCAGTATAAACCTAGTACATGTATCTCGCACGAGAAACCTAGTATCTCGTTAAAAAGCTCTAAACTTAGCATAAAAATTAGCATAAATCCGTTTATCTCGATCGAGATTGTAATGTTTTTCACTGAGATTTATTAATTAAAATCAGAGACATATATATATATATATTTATATATCTGTTAAAATTAACCAATCACGACACGAGATGAAAATCTCGTTTAAAACCATTCATCCCGGTCGAGAGTTCGTTTCTTACAAGATTTTCGCCGAGATGCAATAATTAATTAAAACCAATCACGACCGAAATTGAAATCTCTTGATCCAAAAAATAATCTCGAGATTTCCTCTTAACACGAGATTTGATTCTCGCATTTCGAGTTTGAGGGGTTTAAGCGAGAAACTGTGAATCTCGACAAAATTTCAGTATAACGATCGAGATAGAAAATCTTGCATTTAACATAACTCTCGATCGGAAATGAAGGTTTTGGCGAGAAACTTAGTATCTCAAACGAGAAACTTAGTATCTCGTCGAGATACCTTCTATCTCGATCGAGATGATGGGTTTTTGAGCGAGAAACCGGGTGTCTCGACCGAGAAACCCGGTATCTCGACGAGATACTATATTTGTCGAATTTTTGTGACTTTCGCGTGCCATAGCGGTGAAAGTTATTTAAAATCAGGAAGGTGAAGCAGATGAATGACGGGAGTTTACACTTCTTATCTCATAGTTAATGTGCGAACCAAACCAGATTTGGTGTTTGATACCATATGCATATATAACATATCTTTCAACAACAATGCAATAAATACCTTATTCTTTGGCCCTAGATTACGTTGTATTGCCTCTTTCTCTTCCTGGTCTACAAGCATACCGTTGTAATCATGATAACTTACTTCGCCAATGACTAAGGCATATTGTGACAGTGGTAACAAGCCATACTTCATATTAGAAACCTAAACGTGCATACAGAATATCTTATTTATACTACTCAACAAAAGAAACGTCCACTCACGTTTTTGTGTAATATAATTTTAAATAAAAGCATTCTTTTTTGTTCTCTCTGATTTATTATCATCTAAAGTCATATTTTACTTCTAAAAAGAGCACATCCGGTCAAAATTTATAGATCTTCCGGTTGATAGAATCGAGACATAAATGAGCATGTGCAGAAAGTTTAAAGGATGTTTTTGTCAAACAAGAACGACATTGATACATTGAATGATTACAAACAATTTGCCATTTTGATATAATCCATACTTCAACGACCTTTCGAAAAGAGGCTATCATTTATTGAAAAAAGATTTGGCAGTTTTGACAACTTTGAGTGTTTGTTCCAGTGTGACCTAAGATTAAGTGAAAGGAGACTATAATTTGTTTAAAATCCAAAATGCATCAAATACAAACAAATTCGGAAAACGGTTGAAGTCATGACATCAAAACAGGGAAAACATCAAAACTCCAGAATTCGACCTTGACCTAATTTTTATATGGATTTCGAGGGTTTTTGGATCAGTTACCAATAATGTATTGATTTTATCAACAAATAATGAAGATTTATTTCCAACCGCCTTTGACTTAATGTTGAACTCTGCAAAAATGTTTTGACTAGTGTTTCGAAAAATGTCTCTTAGCAACAACTTAAGTTTGTCATAACAAATATGGAAGGAACGAATAAAAATTGGTCTACTGCGAAGTATACAACAATAATTTTAGTTCTAACACCCCCCCCCCCCCCCACATTAAAAATTTATATTAAGGATCATATTAGGAAGACGTTTCTTTTGGTGATTATTATATAAACCTTTTTTTGCTTGTCCTTGTCTCCTTATAAAATTTTAGTTTCTTGATATTTGGGTTATTGGATGTTGTTTGTTTCCATTGATTTATTCACTTTTTTACCTTTTCGGGGCCATTTAGGGCTTACTGTATGGTGTGAGGTTCCTCACTGTGTTGAAGACCATATGGTGACCCCTATATGTTTTGTTTTTGGTCATTTTAACCTGGATATGGGATGTTGTCTCCTTGATATTTACCCCATTTCATTTCTTTTTCATCTTCATACAGCAGTCTCACATGATTGGCCGTAACCTTAACACCAATTTTATGTTTTATATAAGTCCGTATTCGATATTGAAAAAATATCAACTTTCATACTACTGGAGACGAATATTGTTTAAATTAATGAATTCGTTGGATGCATTAATGACAGGCAAGAATGTATCTTACTGTAAATGAAGAACAACAATAAAATCATTGCTCCATTGCTTGTATTTGTTGAGACTTTACGTATGAAATTAGAAAATAGTGTTATTTTTTTACTTCAAGGCATCAGTTCTCCCCTTTTAGGCCCTTTGATCCATTCTCACTTTCAATAAATACTGTAAACAACGGTATGCCAATTCTTGAAATAATTTGTGTGTATTTAAAAAAAAACATACGTTTTGAAAAAAAAACTCTAATGCTCATTTATCCAGTTTCATGAAATTTCTAATGTTTATAAGTCTCAGTCCTGTAATTAAAAAATGATTTTACGTGTCTTTTTTCTTATTGCTAATATTTAAATACAGAAATTTACATGTCGTAAAGGGACGACCATTTGATTTTCAGATGGCGTGAGGCTTGGGTGATATTGTCGATAATAATTTAATCTTGGTGCCAGTAAAATAAATATTCTAATCCTACTTATCATGAGAATACATAACCTGATTTTGATTTTGATTTGAATTATAAGTTTGTGTTGCAAATTAAAATAGATAATTTGATGTATAATATTGTGGGAAAATAAATAATTTGTTTAAGATTTTCATGAAAATAAATAATTTCCCGTCCAATTCCGTCTGAAAAACAAATGGTCGACCCTAATTCAGATAGAATCAAAATGATTCAGTGATGGTTTGAATCAAAGACAAATTCCCAACTTTATTACAACAGTCTTGTTGTTTTATAGCTAGGTCAAATGTGTGAGAGAGTGTGGTTTTCTAATCTTAATCTCCAAAGGAGTAACAATTTTTTTTCGTTTTCGCGAACATATCCACGGAGGAAAAAAAATAACCATTTCACAAAATAGATTTTCCCGTTTCGAATTTGTTTATATGAATACATTTGTTAAAGTATCGTTTTTTTTTCTTGTGGAATTAGTATCTATTTTTACATAATAATTGGTATAATATTTCTATCAGCGGATTCTTCGTACTATGAAAAAGTGCATGTTTTGATGCGTAAATAGCAATGTTCAAAGACTGTACAAAATTTGACTGAAATTTGTAAATTATTTCAAATTCTATTCTTCTTAGTGTTGTGACCCTAAACGCTTTAATCATGTATGCAAATCTACCTTAATAATAACTGTTAATAACAAAATACCGAGGCTACTTTGAATTTAGGTTCTGCATATGCGCATTTCGACAACTTATGTCTCATCAGTGCAGATCAATTCAAAACATTTGGAAAGCCGTGAACCTAAATATGTGTAAAAGCTGATAGAGAACAAATTACCAATACGATCTAAATAGAAAAGCCAAAATCAGCTAAGGACAGAGCCATGCAAGAGGGAGATATTCCTTAGGGTTTAACAAATTTTCAAATAAAATCGGTTTCGGGCCAGTACCGAAGTATTGGCTACTGGGTTGGTGAATACCCTCGGGAACTAACAGTCCACCAGCAGTGGCATCGGCCCAATGATAACAAATAGCAAAATATATAAATATAATCATCAGTGTTTGGAGATGTCCTTTTTATATTTATTCTCCAGTTTGTTGGCTCCTTAGGGCATCGACCCCCGATGTCTGTTGCACTAAAACTATTCATTTTACTAGTTTTTTGCATCAGGTAAGGGAAGGACTAACAACAGTTATGTTGAGATTTGTTTTTAACCATGTTTGCACTTCGAAGACTTATAAACATGTTTAAGCCGCTATGTTCTAATGGCATCAACCCCCCTCTCTACTGCATTTAGCTTAGTGGTCTTCTAGCAGCTTTTTGCATTAGTCACGGGGCATAGAGCATTTAGCTGTTATGTTCAATTCAGCATCGACCTCTAGTGTCTGTTACACAAAAGCTGTTGAACTTACATCACTGGCTTTCTTGCATCAGTCAAGGGTATTGCATTCGGATAATTTAATATCAATTTTAATATTATTTTTTGTATTATTTAATTATCGTCATAATTCTAATCTCTGTTTTTCTCTGGCTTTTGGTTTCCATGATTTTATTAATTATTGCACTATTATTTACAAAATCAGTAATTATTGCTCTACTGAATGCAACCACACTGGTATGTTACCGTATAAACAAGTGAATATGGCCCAACAGACACTATATGCCCCGCTAATAATCACACTTAATTAATGAAAAATTAAGTGGTCTTTGAGAGTTTTAGGAAATTTACATGGACTTGTGCCTTTAACTTGTTCAAATGACTGTTTCAACGAAACTGAATTGAAAAATGTATGGTTGCTATGCAAAATTCCTAAAAAAAGAAGTGGTCTTTGAGAGTTTCAAGAAATTTACCAAAATTGAAAAAAAAAGATTTATGCAATTCAGTTCTTGAAAATATGTGTTCTTGCAAAAATAAATTCAAAAATGTAAGGTTGCTAGGTAAAATTTCCAAATTTTAATGGTCTAAAAGAGTTCCAGGAAATTACCAACAATTTTTTTTTTTGCAATTCCATGTAAAAAAATGGCAGTCTAAACAAAAAACACACAAAATGGGCAAAGAAAATATGCTATAAAGAATATCAAAACCTAAAACAATGGGCATTATATAAAAATTCAAAGCCAATAAACCACGACCTTGAAGTCACATAATCGTTTTGGCACTAAAACAGTACAGCTCATGTTATGATCTATCGCTATACAATGTTTCTTCAAGATATCAAATCTCCTTCAAGTTAAACAACCTTCAACCTAAACTTTAACCTGTATTACGATATCTAATATTCACTTCTAACATTCAAAGTCAATGACCCATGACCTTCAGATCATAGCATCTGTTTGCTTCTAAAACGTTGCAGTTCATGTCATGGTCTATCTTTATGCAAAATTTTATCAAGATACCAAACCCTCTTCAAGGTAAACTACCTTCAACTTAAACCTTAACCTGACTGTAGTACATCACATATTCATTCCTAAAATTTCAAAGTCAATGACCCATGAACTTGAGGTCATAGCATCTGTTTCCTTCCAAAATGTTGCAGTTTATTTCATGGTCTATTTGCATACAAAGTTTCATCAAGATACGTACCCGAAAACAATATAACCCTCCTACTTCGTAGGCGGGGAATAAAGATAAAAAAAGACAAATACAACTTAAAACTAGAGTTGCAATTGCAAGTAATAGCTGATGATAGCCAATTCGATGATTTCATCTTGTTCGCAGTTTCAAAATCTGCTTAGAAATCAATTTTCATTGAATTCCGATTTAATTTGGTGGCCAAATCTTCCATTGCATCTTGTTCACAGTGTCAAATTTTGCTCGTTACTCAATTTTTGTTGAAATCGAATGAAGATGAAAATTTTCACGTATTCTGGCGGCCATCATGAAATCCTTCCTGTTTTCTAATTGAACATTTATACAAAATGTAACCCATTTCTGCACAGTAGTTCTTAAGAATAAGACATTGAATAAAGCTGAATTTTTTACGTATTTTGGTGGCCACCTTGAAAATGGCGGCCATTTTGAAAAAAAAAACATTTCATCAATTCCTTCCTCTCATCGGACTGAACATTCATGCAATGATTAATTTGTCCAAAGCACTTATTGAGATAATTAATCCTTAATTTTTAACATTAAATGGCGGCCATCTTGGACATGGCAGCCATTTTTTAAAATGATTTTTGGTGGAGGTACATCTCCATAAGGTGATCCAACTTTGTACCAAATATTAATGAATTCTGTCCTGACATCTCAGAGAACGAAGTCGGACAAAAATCATTGGAAGAAAGAAAAAATACGTAATAATAATAGAGAAACGGACAAAGAACAATATGTCGTTCCGGCTACGTCAGGGGCGACATAATAATAATGTGTACCCGTTTGTTTTTGTTGTTGTTATTGTTATTAAGTTGCTCTATTTCATAATCATTGTAAATCATATGCCCCTTGTGGGCCCATGCTCTGGCAAATCAAAATTCTGTTTTCACTATGGTGTATTTAATTATAACGTACAGAATTTCTGAATAATTGGTAAAATTGTAAAATGGCTTTAAAGTCACATAAGACCTTCCTGATCAAGATAACTATATGAATTACTTACAGCAATGGCATCGCTAGTATGAAGATGAATGACGCACATTATATCCGGCCTTGCTTGGTGAATTGCCGAATGTAAAACGAATGCAGATTTATTGATTCCAAGCAATGTTGGTCCATTGTCTAAAATTTGTCCCTGTAAGTTGACCCTTTTCAGGGAAGATGCCGTCATTTCATGGCATAACATTCCAAATGGATTAATCAAAAATTGATTTTCCTTGATGTTTGTTCTTGCCTGCAATTTAAAGATAAATTTTGACGTCAAAATGTTCATATGTGACGTCCTAAAGACAAACCCAGAAATTGTGAAATTCGACCGAAAATTATTTTAACGTTTCATTCCTAAAATAGCAATAGCAAAGCAAAGAATACTTCGTATTGTCTTCATGTTTTATATGATTCATTGTAAAGGTACTCGTCTTGATAAGTTGGACTTTTTCCTAGTTTCATTTTTACTGTGAGTCTTCTTGTGTATTTATTGTTCAGCCATTCACCACACATAGGGGGAGGGTTTTGATCCAAGAAAACGAGTTTAATCCCATCGCAACTTTTACGCCTGTCCTAAACAACGGCAGTAGAATACCGAAGGAACAAAAGAGTGAAATTTACAAAAATCGACGTCCAAAGGCATGGCCAAAACGAGAACAAAGAAAACAATGACATCAGACACAAAACAACGACGCTAGACAGACACAAAGCACAGAAACAGAAATCACAACATTCAAAACAAAGCACTCACAGTGTGAACTCTAGTGAAACTGAGAGTGACAACAGGTGCTCCGAAAGGGTAAGCATGTCCTGCTCTGTTAACAGCACCCGTCACAAAGTAAGTGAGGCATATTATGTTTTTGAAAGATCTGTTAGGTAGCTGATTGGTTAATGTCTTTTACTAGCCCTGAGACAAAAACCAATTAAAAATCATGGTTCGTGTAACATCTCTTACCCTCAAACAGTACCACGTTAAATTTTGGGAAAAAAAAACTCTTGTATTCATCGAGGATTCAAACATGGACAAGGACAAATCGGTACCACAAACATAACTTACGAAGACAGAACTAAAATATAACAAGACAACACAAAAAACTAAGCACTCACAGTGTGAACTCCTATAAAACCGAGAGCGACTTCAGGTGGTCCGGAAGGGTGAGCATGTCCTGCTCTGTTAACAGCACCCGTCACACCGTGAGTGGGTCAATACAGGAAAATGTCAAATCCGGGAAGACGTGAATCTAGCTGAAAATGTCCACTTTCAGTTGGGATACTGACATGTCATATCTTTCGATGATGTTATGGTGACGGCCATAGAATTTCTTGAGGGATGAAATTAACATAGGTTGAACAAATCCCTGA
>MJUU01044467.1:0-28121 GCA_002080025.1 Modiolus philippinarum | reverse complement strand
CTTCGTCAATATACAATAACAGATCTAGGTACGAAGCTGAAGTAGGTGTTTCAGTTGTTTCTTTAATTTCAAGCTCATTGGGATAGATCTGATGTAAATACTCCTTAAATTTAGGATTATTAAGAGAAAGTACATCGTCTATGTAGCGGAAGCTGAAATTAAAGGACTGGGCTAAATATTTTTGTTTTCTGTGAATAAGCCCTTGTAAAACTTGGCCTCGTACGAGTAAAGGAAAAGGTCAGCTAAAAGCGGAGCACAGTTAGTTCCCATAGGAATCCCTATTGTCTGTTGGAAAACACGACCTCCAAATTCGACAAAAATATTGTCGATCAAAAATTCTAACATTTTGATTACGTCAGTCTCGGTGTACTTCTTGTTTGAATCAGTGTGGTTCTTAACAAAATATGTCTTGTCTTTCCCTATAACCAAATATAGGTGTATTTGCGTTCTCCATTTTTAGTGCAGAAACATTGATGTATTAAATCTGCAATTACTGTTTTTAGTTTATTGTGTGGCAGGGTTGTATAAAGAGTAGAAAAGTTAAAGGTTTGAATGCTATGGCAATGGGTAAGACTGGTTGAAGATAGCTGTTCAAGGGGATCTTTTGAATTTTTTGAGAATCCACATTTGATTCACACCGCTTGTGGAGTAAGCTTTATTACAGTAATTTTTCAGGCCATCTCTGACTGCGGTCAACAAAGTAGTGAGAAGCTGTGAAAGAGGTTTAGTGGTACATCTGGAAGATCCGGAAATGAATCTCTGTTTGTATGGATTCTTATGAAGTTTAGGTACCCAGTAGATGTAAGGGAGTTGATTGTTTTCATTATTGGCTTTAATGCCAAATGATGCTAAAACTGAAGTGTGATTTTTTTACAATCTCATCCCTCGATAATATAGAAGGGGTATAGGTAGGGTTTCCAGATGAACTCTCGATGCCCATCTCCTTCACAAGGCAGATGAGATAGTGTTTCTTACACACAAACAATATGTTGTTAGAAGCTTTGTCTGCAGGGACAATGACGTAATTTTCATGGAGGTTGGACAGAGTTCTTACTACAAGGGGATCTTCAAATATACTGGGATTTCTGGATTTCATTGCTGTTTTTAAGGGCCGAATACGATTTACAATTAAAGGCTTTATGGACCTGATCCAGTCGGACAATGTCTCAACGTCCTCTTTCTCTTTCTTTGCCCACCTCCTAGCATAGTCTTCAACTGCATCCATCAAAATCTTTGGAATTTGGGACCTTTTGAGAAGATATCTCGTAGTTTGATGTTAACTACGATATCTAGGTCACCAGTTATAACGTGTCCAGCCGGACTATAATTGAATGGGGAAGAGGAGCAAGCGCAATCAGGTGGTTTGGCTTTAAAGTCATCAATTTGAAAGTCACGCAATACCCGTTTGTAATTGAAAATGGAAGTTGCAATTGGTTTAGTATAGGAATATGAGATCAGTGGAACTGATTGATCATTAAAATAAGGAGGAATGTATGATGTGACTGTTTTGCTGTGTAGAATGTTAGCAAGATTTATAGCGTCCAAGCCTTTAATGGCGAATTGAATTTTGATAAATGTTCAGTTATCAGGTTTGTTGGCGGATGTGGTGACAGGCTTGAACAGTCGATGGTTAGATATATCCAAAACAATCGCTGTTAATTTGTATTCTAGAGAATGGCTATCAGTTACGGATGGTGCTAAGCATGTTTTGTAGAAGGAATGAAGTTTTGAAAGTGGCAGGGAATACAGTTTGGTACGAATAAGATGAATACCTAGAGGAATGGTCATGAACGGAAGAAGACTATTAATTGAAATGTCATGCAGACTTGGGGCAGTATAGTGCCTATGTCCATGACTACGTGGTCTGCGTTGGCTTCCATTCAATATATTCATCACATTCACCGAACTGCAAACTGGACATGACGGATTACCTACACTTTTTATATTGTCATTGCAATAAGTCAGGAATATGTTGGTCATTGGCTTGTCGGTCTTCTCAAAAAATTTTAGTTTCTTGATATTCGGGTTATTTGATGTGGTTTGTTTCCATTGATTTATTCACTTTTTTTACTTTTTTGGAGCCGTGTAGGGCTTGCTATAGGATGTGAGTTTCCTCACTGTGTTGAAGACCGCACGGTAAACCCTAGATGCTTTGTTTTGGGTCGTTTTAACCTGGAAATGACTGTTTAAAATCAGGCAAAATAGCAATTCTAATGCGACGAACTTGAAACGCCTTGAGGTGTAAAAAGTATAAACTTCAGGGCAACAGGCGACAAAGAATCCTTTTCCAAAATTACCCCACCCCCACTAAAGACGATTTTGCCATTGTGACAGCATGAAAACGTGGCCAATATCACGTTCCCAATGAACATAACTTTTTTCATTGTGGTGTAATATTTACAGTCTTGATTGTTACCTAATGGGAACATTTAATCACTGGAAAAGCCAAATACATGTATGGCGTAATTATAGGCATCCAAAGATATCATCAATAGAAAAAATGTAAATTGTCCTATTTGACTCGAAATAGTTCATAGTGACTCCAGTTTATGATTGTTTTATACCGAGCTAGTCATTTACATAATTTTTTACCCCTCGATAACACTCGGGGTAAAATAATATGACGTAAATGTCCAGCTCGGTGTAAAACAAAATATCCTGCTTCTAGTAAATTTGATTGGTAAAAAAAAAGATTGGTCACGTGTCGACCGCGTATATTCCATACCGGGTGAATGATTAATATACTGTCAGTGACTACTATTACGCGGCGTCACTGTACGTTTTTGAACGTTTTTTTGACACTGTTTTGACAATGAACTGGACTCTCGGCAGGATATAAACATTACACAGTATGTAAGTGACCTAATATGGTATATACACGGTCAGTTTATTGAATATTGGGATCGAGCTACGCTCTCGCCCAATATGAAATTTACTGACCGTGTATATACCATATTAGGTCACATAAAGACTGTGTTATCTATAATAAACTAGAATCTTTGTGAATTATTTCTGAAACAATGTGGATTACTGCTATTGAATAACAACATGGTTGTTATAAAGATTCCATCCTACTATCCTATTAAACCAAAGATTATCATACATCTACAATCAAGAAAACATATATGTTGTGGTTGCATTATTATATGCATAGGTAACATTATTATTTGCAGTGGTAACAGCATTATATTCAGCGTAAACTATATTATACATAGCGCTAACCACATTATATGCAGTGTTATCTACATTTTATTTAATACGTTAACTACATTATATGTAATCCAAATTATATTACATGTAACAATTACTACATTACATCTAACGTTGACTACATATATCTAACGTTAACTACATTACATGTAAAGTTAACTACCTTACACGTAATGTTGAAGCCATTGTTTCAAACATCTAGTAAATTCCTGAAACGTTGGTTGGTCAAAAGACGTATAAATTCCATATATTATACATCCAATGGCATCCAATACAGGACGTCACCATGTACACGTCGATATGTTTTTGTTTGTGGTTTCACATTTTTTTGCATATTTTCTTGAATTTGTAGGATATAAATGTTATATAGTATGTTAGTGACCTTATATGGTATATACAAGATCAGTGAATTTTTTTATTGGGCGAGACTGTAATCTATAATATCTAACAATAAATACATTATGTGCAATTCTCCCAAAATTATATGTATTGTTTTCTAAATTAAATGTAGTTTAATTACATTATAAGCAGCACAGCTTTGGGATGTTCGCTGGTCAATTTGAAAATAAATAGGATTCCAAATGAATTTAATTTTTTGTCAGAAAATTGAAAAAGAATTAATTTAAGCAAAAAAAAATTGAAAGGTTGCTGATGTCGTTTTTGAGATATACGTGATTAAAAATTCGGCAGGAAACTAGACTCCTCTGAATTTTTATAGGTCTAACATAAGCAATGTTTATTAATGAACGAATGTGTATTTATGGAAATTTTGTCAGAATACCGCTAAAGATGTTTAAAATGAAATTATCACACAAAATATATGAGTTTTGGGGCAAAAATTTTCAATGCTTTTGAATGGATAAAACCATGCAGACAAGTCCGAAAATATGACAGAAATGACAAAACGTGACCAGCGAACATCCTTAAGCGTTCCCTACATTATATGCAGCGTTGACTGCATTATATGCAGCGTTACCTACGTTATATACAGCGTTGACTACATCTTATGTAACGTTTACAGCAATATATGGGAGTTCATACTGTCAGTGCTTTAGTATTATGTAGTCTTGTTTATTATGCTTACCCTTCCGGAACACACTCGAATTATAGGATTACAAACTGTTATTGTCTTGGTTTTTAATAATGCTTTTTTCTGCGTTTTGTAGCTGTTTCCTGTTTATGTTTCTCTGTTCTCGTTATGTGTGACCTAATTTGTTATATATACGGCAAGTGAATTTTATACTGGACGAGACTGTAATGTATATACATGTATATGGAGAATTAACTACCAAAATCGTATACATCGTTTTTCTACATTATATATATTGTTTGCTATATTATATGTAGGATTTCTTAAATTGTATGCTTTGTTGCCTTGATATATGCAGCGTTGATTGCATTATATGAAGCGTTTCCTTCATTATCTACAGCGTCGACTACGTTATGCAGATATATGCAGCGTTTCCTACATTATCTTCAGCGTCGACTACGTCATGCAGATATATGCAGCGTTTCCTACATAATCTACAGCGTCGACTACGTTATGCAGATATATGCAACGTTTCCTACATTATCTACAGCGTGGACTATCTTATACGTATATGTTATCGTGCTCTTGACAGCTATGTATCCTAAAATATCAACCCGTGAGCCAGAATATGAAGCATAGGGGCGAGTGAGCGCAGCGAACGAGCCCCAAGCTTCATATTCTGGCGAGCGGGTTGATATTTTACAGTACATCAGCTGTCAAAAGCCCGATAACTTGTTTATCATCCTTTATTTTGTATTTTAGATTTGTATTCATGGAACTGAGGTTTCAAATTCTCCCAAAGTTGCGCGGGAAATTCGACAAATATATCATTCCCGCCTTTTCGGCGATTCTCAGCTTCAAAAACATGTTTTATAGTTTTTTTTAGCATTTTATCGGCAAAAGTTTTGACTGGATGAATATTTTGACCGAACTACTCGAAATAATGTCGATTTTGAATGTTGCAGCAACCTTTGGTTGTTACGATATTCTGTCGTTCTTTGGAGCTTTTATGACGTCAAAATGTGAAAACGTCATAGCTCTGCAGGATATATCAACGACCCAGTTTCTACAATTTTTCTGATGTCTAGTTTATCTATTTCTGTAATCATGATTCTGTTTAGAATGCATAATCGGAAAAAACAAATGCAATAGATGATTATTATCATCTATTTGATGTCATGTGCCAACTTGAATATAAACATAATGCCCTTGGATGAAGGTGTTAGGGTAGATTAACACACGAGGTAAAAATTATCACTCGAGACAACGTCGAACTAACACGTTCATCCAAGGGCATTATGATTTTTATTATACTTAATGCTTAATGTACATTATGCCTGAAAAATATAATTCTGAAAATTATTATAATAATATTTTTTTATTTAATGCAACATCATAAACACATTAACAAATAGTCGATCGGTACTATTTTAGTATAACTGTAGCTAAATCGCTTTAACGCAATAAAATTTGTGACAAGGATATTTTGTATATGATTAGCTCACTTTTATTTTACTAATGAATACATTCAAAAGTAAGTCAGCTTTAATTGTTGTTGTCAACAACAAAAGTGATGAGAAAATAAGAATCTGTAAACATCGAAGACGTCATCGATCGAAGCGGGTGTTAATTTTAACATTAACACCTGTTGCTAATCATTAACACATGTTTCTAAGGATGGGCGTGGCTAATGAAACTTGAGTGAAAATTACCAAATGCCGATTATCCAATGAAATAGGCGGATAATGTAAGAAATTTGCATAAAGTATAATAATAAAAGTTATTGCCTTTGAAACTTTGGGAGAATCGCTTGATATATCCAGGTCAACCTCTGATATATCCGGGTCAACCAGACACGGGTTTTTCGGAAAGGCTCTGCAGGCTGATATAACCATGGGGAAGGATGATAAAGATATATGCAGTGTTTCCTAAATTATATACAGATCCGACTACGTTATTTGCAGCACTTTCTATGTTATATGCCACATTGTTTCATTATGTGCAGTGATAATCTACGTTACATGCTGCATTGCAAGATTCAAGATTCAAGATTCAATATTATTGCATACATTATATGTAACGTTAAGCACAACATTAAATTCGGAGTTGCAAACATTATATGCCGAGGTTGTTTCAATATTTGCAGCGTTCCCTTAATTAATAGCATAGTGCCTTCATTATATGAAGTGGTAATAATATTCTTTGCATTGAATATATGATATGCGGCGTAACTACATCAAATGCAGCGTTTACTACCTTATATACAGCGTTCCCTAAATTATAAGGAACGTTTACTACATTACATGTAGCGTTGCCTACATCATATGTAACGTTAATTTCATTATATGTAGCTTTGCATACATTATATTACGCTTTGTCTACATTTCTCATTTATTAGGGCGCTATTTAAAACTACTATTTGAACACTATACAACAGCTCAATCCGCTTCCTCTATTACTAGTGAAAACAGGTACCAAGTCGGACTATCCCGATTGTAGTTTTCCTTACTGGTCTCTCCCTTTGATCGATTCGGACTTTTATTATCACTTTTCTTTACTTATCATTTTTTTCTGCTCAGAACAGTCTTGCATGATAGTCTAATCTATTCAATCAATTCATTTTTTCTCATGTTAATATATTACATTATTTATTTGACATGATTGAGTGCAGCATCTTTAGTTTTAACATATGTATTCAGTTATGAATACTAAAGTATACACAAAAAATACAATACTGGACCATGAACTGTGTTATATCAAAAGCCATGGCTATTCTTCCGACTAGCCGGAAAAATAGGTAAAAATGTTTTCTTTCGTCCAAAAATAAACTGCGCAAATTAGTCAATTTATATATAAAACAATCACATTATTTTCCTCTTCAAGAACCATAAATCTTATTAATTTGCTTTTTTTCTGCTTTCCCTTTGACAATGAATGATTTTTTGGATATCGATATTGTAACTATAATATTTTTATCTCCAAGTCCAGAAAAATATACCTTTTTGTGTCTATTTTTGTCGGATAGACGGACAAATAGTAAAAATGTGTCTATTTTTCCCGCCATTAATGATACATACTACAACAAATTATTTTCATATTTATCAATTTCCAACGGCTTTATAAAACGCTAAAACTATTCTTATATCACAGAAATTGCAAACAGTCTACTGATATCACATGTTAAAAAACCAAATGTTACCAAATCATAAAAAAAATTGCCGTCAGCCTCCCGAAAAAAAAAGACTCTTCGTTTATCAATCTGTTTGATGCTGCAGTAGCGACAATAGGGTCTGTAAGGTGTATTTTTATTGTATCCGGAAGTTGCATTTTATACAAAAATATATGACGTTTCACACAAACATTTGAATATAGTAATCTTCAGACGTCATGTTTTGATGGAAAACGCTTCCGAATTGCAAATGTATCGTGATTTCTCGGTGTCATAAAACGATACTTACAGACCCTATACCGACTCTTTGACTAGCACAATAACAGATAAACAAATAGTCAAACCGGAAGAAATACATACACTTATATGGTTGTTTAGTCCATCTGTCCAGCCTTTTAGATCAATAAGTCTATACAAAGCAGCCACTTTACATCGTAATTGTATTTCTTCTGTAGAATATTTAACTGCATCTTCTCCATTGATATCTGATATCGGGATGACAGGAATTGCTGATAGGGATATAAATAAACAAATACATGTATTTAGTAAATATATTCAGTGCAAACAAAAAAACTAACACTGACACTGTTCTGTGTCAGCTTTTTCATATATTTTTTGATGTTGGAGTTTTTCATTCGCTTAAGAGACATGGCTATACAGAACTGCAACCGTAACTGTAATTATTTTGCTATTTTGGTATTCATATCTTTATTGCAAATTGTCAATTCAAACTTTTGGTTTCATCATTTGAAATGTGTCAAACGATTTACACTTTAAACTCTCAAATTTCCTAGTTTCCTAAAAAGTATTGCTGACATTTAAAACCCTTTCACCGTCTCGACCAAAGATAAGACAGAGATTCTGGGGTAAATTGAATAAGACGTTCTTTCAGGTAAAGTAAACAAAAGTCAGGTACTGTTAAGTTGTAAAAGGTTTTTTAATTTAAATAACTCACAAAACCATATTTTTGCCATATATGGAAAATAAGACATTGATAGTTACAACGAACAATACTCAAATTAGCATCAAGAGTCAATTGAATCAATATCCTGTTATGTCATTTTATTTTTACTGATGACAAAGTTGCGGGCATTCAAAAGCAGGAACTGATATTTTCCTTCGATAGACTGTTGTTCTACTTACAACTAAACGTATCTTTCTCTTGCATAGCTCTGTTCTTAGTCAATGTTTTTTCTATATAGATCCTTTTGATCCTCTTAAAAGTGACCCA
Organism: Modiolus philippinarum; assembly: GCA_002080025.1. Classification (NCBI taxonomy): domain Eukaryota; kingdom Metazoa; phylum Mollusca; class Bivalvia; order Mytilida; family Modiolidae; genus Modiolus; species Modiolus philippinarum. The sequence continues at coordinate 19,481 of MJUU01044467.1, read as the reverse complement.
ATTGTTTAGCAAATATGATAATGACTCATCAAATCTCTTCATCGTTATCTCGAAAACAAATGTAACCTATTTTTGAACTCTTTTCTGAGTGTAGTGGACTAAGAGTTAACCTGAAAAAAAAAACTGAGACTCTTTGGATTTACCAAATGATCGGTTTTACCAAATATAAAACTGTCATGGAATGAACCTGGAAAATTAAGGTTATTGGTGATTAGATTTCATTTGTTTGAAAATGATATGACTTTATGAACCTTTTTAATTTTTTTTAAATAACAGAATCTGAAAAAAAGATTCAACTTACATTGGTTAAGTAGCATGAATAAAGTCAATAGCTTTGAAAATTTTGATGGAATGTTTGGAAGTCCTGCCTACTTCTTTAGCAGGACTATTACTGTTTGTCTCATAAGTATTCACCAATCCAGTAATCAGCATTCGTTGCTGGTGCGAAAACCGATTTTATCTAGAGACTTGCAATATCTAATTTTCAGAAAATTTAGCTTAAAACTTAGGAGTATCGCCCTCTTGCATAGCTCTATCCTTTACTGTTTCTTGTTTTAGCTTTTTCATTTTTTCTTATTTTTGTGCTCTCTCAGGTTTTACAAATTTTAGTCCATGATCTTCCAAACATTTTGATTTGATTTGCACCGAAGAGACATAAGTTGTCGAAATGGCCATATGTAGATAATAAATTTACAGTTACATCGGCATTTTGTTATTTATTACCGATTGGCCGATATCTCTGCTGTGTTGGTGAACCGTTTGTCTCCGAGGGTATTCACCCACTAGTCACCGGTTGAGCGATACAGGCCCGTTTAAGCCTCTAGTTCGAATAACTATACTTAAGGCTTGAGGTTCAACCTGAAAATGCGTTACTCACATCCCCGACTATGATGACCATGGGGACGGACTGTCGGATACTTTATTTGAGATGAACATGTTTCCCCGACAGCCTCCTTCACATCTTGAGATCTGGAATTCATTTTGTGCTGTCTAATTCATTTAAAGTTACAATAGAATCTGAACCTGAAATTTAAAATAAGTAATTTCAGTTGCTTGTTTATATAACTTCAGTCTTAAATAATTAATACTGGTCTACTTAACAAAAGTTTGTTTTGTTGATTTTTATTAACTTTTATTTAATGTCCACATTTCCTGTCCAGTGTAGAAAGATTTGATGTCCCTACTAGTGATGACAAACACCTCTTTGTAATACCTTTGATGATGAGAGGAACAGTTCTACAAGTTTAACACTTCAGTTATGAATTTGTACAATTGTGAAATGAAACCCGGAAAATCTTGCCCTTTATCATTATGTGAATGGAGTTGTAGAATTTTGCTCCAGATTTTAAGTTATTGAATTTTGTCCTGTGTGAATAATGGCACCCTGAAATTTTTACTTTTCATCATGTTATTCAAGCTTTTGATAGTATTCATGGAATATTAGATGTTGTGGTATTCCTATGACCTTATAGGTCATATGGAATACTATACTATCTAATAATGTCATCAAAAGCTTTTACTTGAATTCAAGATGCAGAGTCATATGTGTAGCGTTGCTCGACATCTAGCGGTGAATTCCGCTCAAACCGATGCTAGGGGCCGTCTTGAGCTTCTTATGAGGAATGTAAAGCTCATTGTTGAAGGCCTCATGGTGACTTCAAGATCAAGAACAATAGTGAAAGCGTTGTTCCATTGCTTTGTTTTGCCATGTATTTGTAGAGACTTTGTCTCATTTGCATTTACTCCATATCACTTCATTGTTAATCGTTAACAATAGCGACACATATTCCAATGTGAAATCAGGACTTCGCAAAGGCTGTGTTATGTCATTGACACTCTTTATCATATTCATAGACCGGGTGTTGCACCATTCAACAAGATACATCCAGAGGCATTAGATTGAACACCTTTTCTATACTCAAAGATCTAGATTTTGCTGATAACATTGCATTGTTATAACAACGATAACCACATACTAGATAAGACAAAAAAAATGGTAGAAATATGCTAGACAAATTGGGCGTAAGATCAACACAAAGAAGACGGAGGTAAATCGTTCATTTATAGTCCACTTAAGAAAGTATTTTCAGGAAATTACGAATTGGAACATAAAATTATAATTTTAAAGAAAATCGCCGTTCGGTTGTATTACTGCTGGAACGTTGCTTACAAGATAAAATGATAGAAGAGATTTTATTAGGCCAAGTTGTTTTGCAATTGACTTGATCAGTGTCCTATGGCTGTTTATGAGTGTCCTATGGTTGTTGATGAGTGTCCTATGGTTGTTTATATGTGTTGTGATTATCTTCTATTTGATACAAATGATAGCTTTTGTAAGAACACTTTGATAACTAATTTATGTTTGTTGAAGATCCCACATGCAGGAGTAATAGCAAACATAGATCTAGCGTTGTTCAATATCTAGCAATGTATTTTGTCGTCAAACCGGAGCTAGAGGCCGTCTTGAACTTGCTATGAGATATGAGAAAAAGGTCATTTTGGAAGGACTCATGCGGTGACTTCAAGATGAAAAACAAAAAAAGCATTGATACATTGCTTGGTTTTACCGTGTATTTGTATAGATTTTGTCTGATGTGCATTTCCTCTATACCCTTTCATGTTTAAAAAAAAAAATATTCTAGATGGTTTCTATAAAATAATTATATGCCGAAGTTACTGTCATTTAAGTTTCTGCAGAGGGCCATTTCGACAACTTATGTCTGTTCAGTCTGGATCAAATCAATATATTTGGAAAACTAAAAAACAAAATACCGAACTTACTGTTAATTTACTTTCTGCATCTGCGCATTTTGAAAACTTATGTCTCTTCATTGCAGATCAAATCAAAACATTGGGAAAGTATGTCATAAGAAATCGAGCCTGACACTTGCAAAATGTTTGTTTAAAACCACCTTTTTATTGAAATTGAAATTGAAAGAAAATATAAGCTTTCTTGTAACACAGAATCAACAGGATACTTAAAAAGGAAGGGCTGTTACTAAAAAACTTTTTGATTAAAAACTGAACGTTTAAAAGGACGAAAAATGAAATGCATATTACCTACTTATTCTCCTCTGTCAAGGAAAAGAAATATCAATAAATATAGATATAATAATTTTTATCTGATAACTGTGTGTTATCGATATCAGTATTAAATCAATATAGTCTGTAAATCTCGTCGTGTGATACTTAAATTTACCATAAAATTGCTAATCGAAAACGTTATTTGAACAATAACAAGACCTCAGAGAATTTTTTTCATTTATGACGTCATCCCTTTCTTGTTAACTTCCAGGAAATTCCAAAATTTTACCCTAGAATGGGGGGGCCTTCGCATGCAAAAGGGCCTCGTTGAATGGTATGATTTAAGATATTATACAAAGTTCCCATATTAAACAATATTTACGGGAACAATGAGCTAATTCGTTGCAAAGTCGACGAAATATGACTTTGCAAACATGCCAGTCAATTATGACGTCACAAATGACAAGCTGTCAAATTACTGTTCCGGTACAAGGAAACAATGCCTAATGCCCAACTACCTTTAATGGAACTGAACAAGATTTATTTATCTTCCCCAAAGATGTCTAAAATCTAAAGGACAAATCCTCAGGAAATTCTTGCCGGAATGAAAAAAAGTTCATGCGACGACTGCAAAAATATACTTATTCCTCAGTTGTCCTAATTTTACCCCCCCCCACTTTGCGGGAGGTATATAGTGTTCATGGTGTCCGTCCGTCCGTCTTTTTTGTACCCAAAAGCTGGTATCCAGTACTCCTCCTAAACTACTGATTGGAATTTAGGAGCTTAATTAGATATTGAATTTTAGCTCAATGCAAACCATATATATGCTTGATATGGTGACCACCTGGTATCCACTACTCTTCTTAAACCACTGATCAGAATTTCATGAAACGTATGTAGGAGCTTAATTATGTATTGGAGATGTGCACTTCGCTTTTTGTTTTCCAATACTTCCCTTTTTCCAGATTTTTGACACGTTTTGGACTTTGCCATTCTAGCTCAATGGAAACCATATTCATGATGAGGTGACCACCTGGTATCCACTACTCCTCTTAAACCGCTGATAGGAATTTGATGAAACTTATGTAGGAGCTTAATTACATATCGTAGATGTGCAATTCGCTTTTTGTTTTCCAATAATTCTTTTTTTCTGATTTTTTTTTCAGATTTTCGACATGTTTTGGACTATGTCATTTTAGCTCAATACAAACCATATGCATGAAAGGGTAACCACTTGGTATCCACTACTCCTCTTAAACCACTGATCAGAATTTCATGAAACTTATGTAGGAGCTTCATTACATATTGCAGATGTGCACTACACTTTTTGTGTTCCAAGACCTAGCCCAGAACCACCATCTTGTATCGATGCCAACAAACCATCTCCAAACAAATGAGACAAGCTAAAATAATGACCGGGAACTACAGAAATAATGAAATTAAAGACGCAGATGCAGATTCAGATTCATATTTTTATCATAGTCTCACTACATACAATGTACAATTACATATTTACATATAAAACATCCATACAACAATTACATAAAATATATTGCATGTACCAATCTTAAAGATTTATGAGAGCATATTGAATATAAAACTATTTATACTTAACATAATATCATAATTATTGATATAAAAAAAACTGTTCCTCCTATTTGAAATATTATAGCAGGTCTTGGCTACAATGTTAAAAACATTTTCACCACCAAGTAAAAATATAAATCTATCGACTAAATTTTTCTGACTGATGCTCGGATTTACAAAAAAAAAAAACTCAAACATATTATTATCCCGTAAGATTTATTTTGTCTCTACTATTTAAAGAAATAAAAATCACAAACTGATGTCATTAAATCAACAAATTGCTTGGACACTCTAAATTAAATTTGACTAAAATAACTTCTGAACACTTACTATACATAACGACACATTCAAACATTCTTGAAAAAAAAAACAAAAACAAAACAAATTGGCAACAAAATCCCATTTTCCTACATTGATGCAATTTGGGTACTCCTTGGTGCAAATTTACCGTGCATTCTCTGGAAAGTTTATACTAGAATTATTCAAAGCAGCTTCGAAACAGAATCTTTATAATTATGCATTAAGGAAAGGTATAGTCCAAAGAATAAATAAATTATGGAGTTGGTTTGCAGTGTTTAATAACGAATAAATATCATAAAACATTAAAAAGTGTCTTTTAAGCATCGTCCCTTGGTGTCTTTCCCATCTGAATTACTTGCAAAATCTAACCTGTTCATTCATGCTCTTATTGATTGTATAAAAAATGAAAGAGAAAAAAAAAAGAGTAATATTTAGTAAATAGCATATAAAAGCTGGCTCATCTGGATAAGGCACGAGGAGGAAGTTCTGCTGTAAATTATAATTTTGCACAGAATTATCCTGAAGCATCGTCCCTTGGTGCCTTCTCTACCTGAGTCATCTTGTCTAATCCATAGCAAAATTTGTACTCTATATTTCAAATGTCCACAGTGCTGGTGCCTTCTGATCACTTTATTTTATTAATATTATGAATACACTTTATTTTGATAGTGTAAAATATATATATTTATATATGTGTATTTGTCTCTGTAATAATTATTTTTGTTATGTTTTGTCATCATGTCCTCAATGGACCCTTGATTGGTTAATAAAGCATATTCTATTCTATTCTATTCTAATCTATTTATAAGATAAAAACGTGAAAATTTTTAATAAATTTTGGGTACCGTAACATGTTTTACTTGGAAACGAAAACGGTGATCTAAATTTTTTTGTCATTTTTAGTAGCCTTTATATTATAAGATCTGCAAAATATCAAAATTTCGTTCAATCGACATATTGAGATATCTTTAAAATATTGATAGCTTTTAAATGTAATGGGAAAATTCTTGCAAATTTACTGTTATAGATGGTACCTTAAAATTACTTTCTGCATGTGGTAATTCCGACAATTTATGTCTCTTTGAACAGTGCAGATCAAATCAAAACACTGGACATCCAGAAATCGAAAGATATATATATATATATATAATTGATGGAGAACAAGTAATCTAAAGAATCTAAATAGAAAGCAAAAATCAGCTAAGGACAAAGCTTTGCATGAGGGAAATTCGCCTTAGTTTTAAACAAAACTTGTAATTTACATATTGAAGGTTTCCAAAGAAAAAGTGGGTTTTCGGGTGCAAGGACCGAAGTACTGGACTACTGGGTTGGTAAATATCTTCGGGGTCTGACAGTCCACCAGCAGTGGCATCATGTACAGACTAGCAATATTATTTAAAGTCAAATGATACATTGTACATTGAAATAACAATATACCGGTTTTAAAGGGTAGACAGGTGAAAAAGGTAAGAAGGTGACAGAAGAGGTGAAAAAGATGGTAGGGAAGAGTGATTCCCTGTCAAATCCTTCATAGGTCATATGTCCATAACATTCATATACAACCAGTCTATTTTAAGCAGTGATACGTTGAATCGCCCCCTGAGAATTATTACTTAAGTATATTTTGTGCTTTTTTAAAATGGATAAAAGGAAAGAAAATTCTAAACCTGAGGTGACTGTCATTGCTGATGACCACAAAATGTTTTGTAAGGGATAATGAAATTGAGAAACTGTAAAATGATTTTGATTCTAATCCTTCAACATTTTTTCAAGAGACCCTAGTAGGTTTGAAGTCAGGTTGTAATTCTTGGTATAAACTAAGTTTTTTTTTATTGTAATATTATGTCCAGTTCTACGCAATGTCGCAGTTAATGACTCAAAACATTAGAGCAGAGTGGCCAAGAAACGATATTTCCGAATTGGATTAAAGAAAGAACACATCATCTGCATTAAACATTTTTGGACTGAGGAGACCATGGCGCATCGAAATGACCACAGTTGTTACTAGCTATTATTACATTTTATTTTAAATTGGGTCAAAGGTCAGATCCTGAATTATCAAAATTTTTAATCAATATTTTTATGTAAGCTTCATTTCACCAACAAGGCTGCAACAAAATTACATTTATCATTGTAAATTGTTTTGGGTTAGTTGAAGTGATTTACTTTTTGCAATGATTTATCTTTTGTCTTTATTCAACAAGTTTAATGCTGGCATTTTGTTTTAAAGGGCCCGTTATTTTTTTATAATTGCATCTCCTAATTATTTATGGTTCTTTCTGTTATAAAGAACGGTGAATTTCTAACTTTTATTAGACGATTCTTCAACAATAAACAAAACTGAGGCAAAATCAATCATACTTTTACTTTTGGTATAACTAAGACATCCCCCCCCCAAAAAAAACCAAAAAAAAACACATGCTGACATTAACTTGGTTAGACAGTTGAAACTGAGACATTACCTTTTTTAATATCTGAAATTATATGGAAATAATGGAAATGTCATTTTAAACGGCAATATAAGTATAAAACAAAATATGTGTTGCGAAACAGCTTTCAGGGTCAATAACAAAATAACGAGATACAGATAAGATAAGATACTTTATTCCAATTAAGGTCCCATAGAGGGCAAAATCATTACAGTGATTATATAATAGTACATATTAAACTTGAACATATACATAAACTAGACACTTAAAATATATAAATATACTGTGATTCATGCTGATTTAATCATCAATGCATTATTTAAAGCAAGATGAGCAACCCCAGATAACTAAGACACACCACTATAGAAAGTTTGATAAAAAAAAAAAAAAAAAAAAAAAAAAAAAAAAGTACCCCTTGCCCTACAGTACTCTTAATATCAGTATAGTTACACAACATACTTTCCTGTGACTGGTGCAAGAGAACAAGTACAAGAAGTTATTCTGATGCAGAAGTCACCAGGGGACGGTGCCAGAGGCCTGTTGTGTCCAGTGCATTCATATTGCAATAATTGAAAAAGTGAATTATAGATAAAATAGGGAGATATAAAATAACGAGATACATGAGCATGTGAGCTGTTAAGAAAAGGTCGACCTTTGTATTGTTTCTACTCCTTTATTTTGCCATGTGTTTTTTTGTACTTTATGTCATATTTTAAATTCATCCCTTTAACAGCTCAAGTGGTACGAGACCACTATTACCTCCCTTCTACTTTCGTTGTGTATTCCAGTAAATTGGGGGTTTTCTTTCATATTTTTTTTCTTCCCCTCTCTTTTTCTTTCCCTTTATTTTTATGGAGTTAAATGAAAAAAGAGATATTGAAAAAATCACAATTGAAATAAAGTTCCATGTTTTAGCAGTTCTTAGGCTAAGGTCAAAAAGGTCAAGTTTTCAATATTTGGAGGTCCTCCATCTTTTTCCATGATGGTGTCCATCTTTCTGGAGCTGTAAAAAGAATTTCCAACGGTAGACTTTTCTAATTTTTTGATATTTTTGGGGTCTAAGACCAAACTTTAAGTGTGTCAAATCTCATATGGTTTGAGCTGGTGCGATTTTTTTTAATTTGAAATTACGTTATAAAGAACAAATAGGGGAAATTAATGGTGGTCTCGTGCCAAGTGCTCATGTATCTCGTTATTTTGTTAATTTAGTAAACGTGCTTGGAAATTAAAATGCAAGCGACTTTAAATTGTTAAACAGTTTCACGTAATTTGACCTGTTGATAAATTTTTCACGACAAAAGATCAGCATATCAACTTAAAAGTTGGAAGCAGCCTTTTTATTTGATTTTTTGTATCAGTGAACATATCATCAATGATTTTTGGAACATATGTACATTCTGTTCAAAGTTAGAGAGAACCGAACAGTCAGCCTAAAACGAACAATCCAAGGACAATAATGGCAACGTCGGAAAAACATAAACAAAGATATAACATGAACACGGCATCAGAAATTCGAAATTAAGTTATTTCGGATGATTCTACGTAACACATATAACGTATTGAACTGGCGTGAGTTTGCATAATTTTGTAATTTGATATTTTGGTCATATTTCATATATAACAGATACTACAAAATGCAGATAACTCCTCAATAAGCAACGGACTCCGAACATATATAAGAAATTATATTCATTCGTCTCCGCTCATATACGTTAGCCATCTGTTCTTTATCTGCCACTATAGAGGCTGTATAACGGGAACCCGATCTTAGTCTTGAGTATCTTCAATTGTATTTTCGCTTTGGATCGGTGCTGAAGAAGCTTATCTGGAATGTGCAGTTCTTTTCATTCTCTTGTCTTTATATTCCACGGCTGTCATTCGGTTACGCCGATAAAAATGATGGTGAGGGATTTCTAACGGCGGTTAAGCCTTGAGAAGAGATCGTGAGGGATTTGGTGACACCATCGTGAAGGATTAAATTGAAAAAACTTGATATGATGAAAACGAGAGATCTTACTGGGAAAAAGAGATGTGTCTGTCAAAATGATTATTATCAGACTATCGTTTAGAACAAAAAAATATTAGAATGGTACAACATGTTGCTCAGAATTACAAAAGGCGATGTTGAACCCTACTGACTTTTTTGACGATTCGTAACATTTTTTTTCTCTTCTTGGAAAATGCTTCGGTGTTCAAGTTTCTGCTACAACGTATATTCTTTATATAATGCTTACTAACGATGGGTTTGCTTTTTGTACTAGGTAAGCGATAAATATAAAAAATATGATTTTGTGCATTTTCATCCAAAAAAGATCGTGAGGGATGAGGAGACGAAATTTATGATCGTGAAGGATTACGCTTAACCATGATTGTAAGAAGAAAAACTTTTTTTTTCGTTCAGCAACGATTACACAATTGTAAGATGCTGATTTTAAGTATTTTCAAAAGTGCAGTAGTGTTTATTATTGCATTATTCTTATTACCGGGAAAGCATATGAATATGTATATTCACTATTGAATCAAATTGTCGGATTCCTTAATTTATGTCGTTTTCGTCCATGGTCTCAAAAAAGATTTAAATTCAATGTTTCCAATTAATTCAAATGAAATGCTATTGACCTAGAATACTGGAAAAGCTCTAAAGGGGACCCGCGAAACATACTTTCAAATGAGAAAAAATGTTTATCAGCATTCCACTGAAATTTGCTTTATGAGCGTGATTCCTGTATGCTCTATATACATTTAACATTTAACTTATGGTATATGGTGTACTTGTACTTGAGAGAATTTCTCGTATCGATGCACTATCATATTTCAAAATTCTGGCATTTTTATTTTCATTTTAATATCAAATTCTTATTCTCATCACCTGTTTATTGTGCCCACATCTCATAATTTTATTATGCAAAGTTTTCTTACTTTTGACTCGATGAGTGCCCTGAGGTTGTTTAAGTGTTGTGATTGTCTTCTGTTAGTCTTTTGTCGGGCAACGGATGACAGCGAATGTAAGAACATGCACTTTATCTTTGTTGACAACCCGCATTAATAGATAATGATAAGCATTGGATGTAGCGTTGCTCAACAATTAGCAATGAATTCCACTCAAACCGATGCTAGGGGCCGTCTTGAACTTATTATGAGGTATGAAGAAAGCTCATTGTTGTAGGCCTCACGGTTATTTGAAGATGAAGAAGAACGATAAAAGCTTTGTTCCATTGTTTTGTTTTACCATATATTTGTCGAAACTTTATCTCATGTGAATTTTACTCCATATCCCTTCATTTCTTATTTTTATAGGTCGCAATTTTATTTTTTGGAGGCACACCAACTTTCCTTGGTGAGAAAATAACACATAAAATCAGCATTTAAATCTAAATATCAGATTTTTTATTAGGCTTAAACTCTGAAAGAAATGTGAGTCTGAGTCTTTGAAGCAGTTTAGTGTAAAATGGAATTCTATTTGATATTAAAATAGGAAGAAGACAATAGTTTCTAGAAATGGCCATGAAAATGATAAACACATGTGCACAAAAACAACCCCGTGTCATCCCTATTTTAGTCAAACTTTAAGGGTAATAGTTATGATAGCTAATTCTTGATAATCTACATTTCTGCATATGAGGAGAAATCATGCACATCAATAGGAAGAAGAATTTTAAAAAAATGGCCATGTACAGAATTACAATTTATTGTAAATTTTGTGTTTATTCAATCAAGGAGGACTGAATGTACAATTACTTATCTGTTTGTGATATCGCTAGTATGCACCTAAAATTGTTTTTTCTTTGATGGTATCTCCGCATTTTAGTTTGAAGCGGGTGGTGGTGTGTATTTTCCTATTTTAACATATTTTAAGACCCTGCTTGTTAGGAAAAAGGCCCCACGTGAAACATTTCTATCAAATTTTAGTCCGACATTCTGACCGTATTTGCTTAATTATGTTCCATATTTACACAAATATGCTTTGTTTAAAATTTGTTTATGTGCAGGATTGGAATTGAAATCTTTTGACAAAATTGTTCAGGATTGGACGTCGAATTTGGTTCAGGATTGGAATTAAAAGATCTGTCATTGTTGGAAAACTCAGCTTATTCTTCTTTTTTGTATAGGAATAACATTGTATATTGTCTGGGACACGATTTTATGATGCATCGATTGCAATGATGTAAGCATATACAAATATAGGTGAATGTAACCTTAACTTTGACCTTTGATCAATATGACATTAAAGGCGTGTTCATTTCGTTCCCAATTTACTGCATTAGGGGTTTTCAAACCTGGCATCAGTATGCCGTATTGAAAAATCATGTCACTAAGTCTCGACTTCTCACGATCAGGCTTTCAACTCACTGATAGCTTTAGCTTGATCAATTGGTCGCCACAATAGCACTTAGTTTTTTTTTAAAGCAAAGTTGACCATAGATTGGTGATATAACTTCGGTATTTTGTTATTTACTAAAAATCCAATCAATTACCTTGAAAGGAACAATTAAAATATATGGCAAATAGAATTTTGTCTACTTTGTTTTCGGATTCTTGAATCGCATCACCGGTAAGTGCCAGCTTTGTGGATCGACAATATGCTATTTACCAAAGTAAGGTCATTGTATCCCCAAATCTATGGTCCTAAGAGTTCATTCACTTCATTTGGTGCATACAATAATAATTGAGGGTTTATTGGACCATATGTAAGTGGAAACTTCACTGGAAAGACCTACAGGGAAACTTTAATCCCGATTTTATAGAATTCGGTCTGATTAAAAAAGTTATATAGATATAATTGAAGACAAAAGTCCCAAAATATCTAGATGATTTCAAAAATTCAAATGGAAAAATTAATGGGTGGGGGAAGCCGATTTGGGGGGGGGGGGGGGGTAGCCGATAGCTCTAATCAGCACTGACTATAAATACATCTGTAATCAGCAAATAAATGAAATGAACCCAATGCAAAACGGAAAAGCCCTTCCAAGGGAGACTTATGTATTTTATCGTAAAAACTTATTTGTGAGTGTTTGGGGTGCAGCTGGCCTTTGATTACAGGAAATCAAAGAAAGAGATACTATTAATTTATTAACTCAAAACATGAACACGTACAATACGTATTATACATCACTAACCTCAGCACGGTCCATTCATTTTGGCAACCGACCACTGAAAATATCGTCCATTTAATTACAAAAGCACATTAACTTTACAGGAAGATTTTCTGGAAAATTAAACAGAAATGTTAACATACATTTAAAAAAATATATATAATTCTTCCTTTTGGAACAATTATCACTGCTTCCCAAGTGGGGCTCGAGTGAATTGGTGGTTTATGACTTTGACTGCTGTAATCAGATGCATTGTGGTTATAATCAGACAAAATATACATCCGGTATGACGATAATAGAGGAATAAAGGCAAGATGTTCTGTTTAAGTCATATTTTACTTCTATAATGGAAGGTAGAAGAGAAGTAAATTGTTGGACTAACCGACTGCACAACAAAGGCAAAGAAAGTACGTTTAATATGTGAAAATAAACAAATCTTATAAATCGTTAATAATTTTACAATTACACCTTTTCCTGTCACAAAATATGAATATAACACAGCTTATATACAATGGATACATATTTTGTTTAAACAATCCGACTTCCTCACACATCTGTTAAGATATCTGGTTTTTAACCATAAAACTGAGACTTTGGTTGCTGTAACCGGGACAGGTGGCTTCTGTAGTTGCTACCTAAGGTTTATGTAAAAATGTTCAAGTGCGACAGTTTAGTGCTGTAATCATAGAAAAGATTTTCTGATGTTTTTGTGCATTGATTTATTTACGTTTTACTTTTTGGGCCATTTTGAACTTGCGATATGATCGCTGTCATCCATCGCTCGACAAAAATGACAATAGAAATCGATCACAACATTTGAACAATCACAGGGCACTCACAAGTAAAGTAAACTTGGCATAATAAAATCATGAGATGTGGGCACGCATAGTTTGTTTAATAGTTTGTTTAATTTGGGGAAAATATACCATTTTTAGACAAATATTTCGAATATTACAGCAGCCAAGTGTCTCAGGTTACATCAACCACCAATAAACTCAAGCCGCACTTGGGAAGCAGTGATTATGGCATAATACTGTTTATTCTGTTAGGATCAAATATTTATTTTATAATATTTTATCCTTTTGGAGAAAAATTATGAATGTACTAGCATGCAAAATTTGGTTTCGAAATATACATAAATCAGATCAGCAAAAAGCTGAAGGAAGTACAAAACTTTTAAACTCTACGGAAAGTGCCGTAAAAGACAGTTTAAGGCCAAATTAGTGGAATAAATACCAAGTGCAATTACAAAACATACATACCAGTTTCTATCGTTGTTTACGTTTGTCCTTTATCTTGTTTTGTGTTTTTCCTGTGTAGTTCCCTGGCAGATTGTGGCGTGTGACTGTTTTTGTTTTCCCTTGAGGTATACAGCTGAATGGAGAATAGATTTTTTTTGTTTCAGATATTTGACCCTATTTCTGACTACTCGGGTTACTCATCTTGTAACAAGGGATCATAAAATATACATCTTTTAAAACAAAGTGTTTGTACTTCAGCGGTGTAAAATCTTACATAGCTGAGTGAAGATCTATGAAGGATAAACATTTTAGCTCACCTGGCTAATGCCAGGGTGAGCTTTTGCCATCACTTTTTTCCGTCGTCCGTCCGTCCGGCGTAAACTTTTCATTCAAAGATCTTATCCTCTGAAACTACTGGACCAATTGGAACCAAACTTGACCACAATAGTCCTTGGATGGTCCCTTACAAAAAAGCTGTTTTTCAGGTTCGAGCTATATTCAATATGGCCGCCAGTGGGAACATAGTTTTTACATTGGACCCTATGGGAAAACGCATTAAAAGACCTTCTCCTCTGAAACTACTTGGCTAATTGGAACAAAACTTGGCCACAATAGTCCTTGGGTGGTCCCTTACAAAAAAGCTAATTTCCAGGTTCGCGTTATATCCAATATGACTGCCAGCGGGAAACAAAGTTTTAACATTGAACCATATAGGAAAAACACGTTCAAAGATCTTGTTCTCTGAAACCACTGAGCCAATTGGCGCCAAACTTGGCCACAATGGTCCTTGAGTGGTCCCTTACAAAAAGCTGTTTTCAGGTTCGCGCTGTATCCAGCATGGCCGCCATTGGGAAACATAGTTTTAACATTGGACCCTATGGGAAAACACTTTCAAAGATCTTCTTCTTTGAAACTACTTGGCCAATTGGAACCAGACTTGGCCACAAAAGTCCTTGGATTGTTTCTTGCAAAAAAGGTGTTTTCAGGTCAGGGCGATATCTAAGATGGCCGCCAGTGGGAACATATGTTTAATTGGACCCCTTGGGAAAACTGGTTCAAAGATCTTCTTCTCTAAAAATACTGAGCCAATTGCAACCAATTTTGGCCAGAAGAGTCATTGTGTGCTGTAATGGCACTCGGCGTTGCTTCGTGCCACTACAGCTATCCTAAGGCCATTATTACAGACCTCGCACGCATATCATGCCTATGATGAAAATACACATTTGTTAATACTATATTTTAAAATGGAGTTTTGTCTCTTCTGCGTTGTTGAGTCCGTAAAAAGATTTCCAAGGCGAGAGATGTATACTCTCTGTAAATTTCACTTATTGTGAACGTATTCTTGAAAGTTATTTTTCATATTGATGCGCTATCATACTTTCAAAATTTGGCATTTAAATTTTTTTAACGTCGAAATGCGCATATGCAGAATCCAAATTAACAGCAACTTCGGTATTTTGTTATCTGTTGTTGTACCTTCATCTCATGATTTTATCCCAAGTTTTTATTCAACTGCCTCGATGAGTGTCCTGTTATTATTTATATGTTGGCTTAGCTACGTTTTTATGTCGGGCAACGGATGAGGGCGATAGTAAACACACTGCCAATTATTTTTATGTTTGTTAACGATCCTGCAGAGGAGAATGAACATAGAAGTACATAGAAGTGTTCAACATCTGGCAGTAAATTGTACTCGAACCGGTACCAGGGACCGTCCTGAGCATACTATGTTGTTGAAGGCATCATGGTGACTTCAGGATGAAGGAAAATAATTTACTCTATGCATTTACTCTATACCCATTCATTGTTTATTGAAGACTGGGGTTCTCTCCTGCAATGTGGGGTCCGCAAAATGGTTTCAGTGCCAGGGATCTCTGCTATCTTAATATTTCCATTATAGTGTACTTGTTCTCCAGAGAATTTCGTGCATTGATAGTGTACTTGTTCTCCAGAGAATTTCGTGCATTGATAGTGTACTTGTTCTTCAGAGAATTTCTTGCATTGATAGTGTACTTGTTCTTCAGAGAGTTTCTTGCATTGATAGTGTATTTGTTCTTCAGAGAATTTCTTGCATTGATAGCGTACTTGTTCCTCAGAGAATTTCTTGAATTGATAGTGTACTTGTTCTTCAGAGAATTTCTTGCATTGATAGTGTACTTGTTCTTCAGAGAATTTCTTGCATTGATAGCGTACTTGTTCTTCAGAGAATTTCTTGCATTGATAGCGTACTTGTTCTTCAGAGAATTTCTTGTATTGATAGTGTACTTGTTCTTCAGAGAATTTCTTGCATTGACAGCCGCAGTCATACTTTCAAATTTTTGTATTTTATCTTTATCATTTCATAAATGACCACCTGTTTATAGTGCCCACATCTCATGATTTGATGCTAAGTTCTCAATCAGTTGTCGCGATGAGTGCCCATGTGGTTCTTGAAATGTTGTGTTTGTTTTTGGGAAGTCGTTTTGTCGAAAAGGGGATAACGGCGATTGTGAGAATACTTTTGCGTTAATTTTATAGTTATTGACTATCCCGCATCCACTGGGGAAAATTAACATAGATGTAGCATTGACTGACATTCAGCAATTCTGCTCAAACCGGTGCTAGGGACAGTCTTGAACTTACTATGAGGCATTCGCAAAGCTCATTGTTGAAGGTTTAATGGTGACTTTCCGATGAAGAACAATGACAGCATTGTTTCTTTGCTTGTTTTACAATATATCTGTAGAAACTTTTTGTAATGGTACTTCATTGATTATTATAAAATAGAGTTTTGTCGCTCCTTTTGTGTAGAGTCCGTGATAAGATTCCTAGTGCGAGATGTATGCTTTCTATTAATCTTACTTAATATGAACTTATTCTTGAAAGGATTTGTCATATGGATACGCTATCATACTTTCAAAATTTAGCATTTAATTTTTTGTAAATATTATTTTTATCACCTGTTTATAGCGCCCACATCTAATGATTTAATTCCAAGCTTTTATACAACTGTCTCGATGAGTGACCTGTGGTTGTTTATATGTTGTGATTGTCTAAGCTTGGTCTTTTTGTCGGGCAACGGATGATGGCGACAGTAAGAATACTTAGGAGATAACTGTATAGTATTTGAAGATTTCGAGGCATCATTTGAGATTTGATGGTCGCAAATTGAGTTTACTGGCGACGCGTTAGCGGAGCCAGTAAACGGATATTTGCGACCATCAAATCCCCAATTGATCTCCATTCTATGAAGTTGCAGATTTTAACGATGTTTATTACATTGATTATTATTGAAATCAACATCAGATGGACGAATTGCAATATTACTCCACGGAAAATATAGTCCCAATTTATGATAAACAATAATTTATTTATTTTCGTCTAGATTTTAAATAAAACCTGAAATTAAATGATCCAATATAAAATAATTCATTTTTTTTCCAAAAAACAAAAAAAACAAAAAACATTTTGCATGAACGAGTTTTTTAAACCAAAAAGTGCTTGTCATTATACCAAGCAATATGGCGCCAAGAAACAGGTTTCCGACAGTCAGTCAAAGAGAAAGAATATTTTCAATTTGTTGAGGATTACTATTCTGGAAAATATGGTAGCGTAATATTGGCATGTGAGTATTTTTCTGCTGAATGTACAGTTACAGCTGAGCAGACGGTTAGTTACTTGTAAAAAGTGTGAAAGTCCGTCAGTGGTGTATTCGGTCTCGGAGATGGCAACGCGATTCGTAGGAAGTAGAATTTTCTGTAGGCCTTATGATAGGACATTCAGAGGCGAAGCCAAAATCAAATGGATTATTGTACGGATATTTACAGATTTCCATCGATTTCAGTGACAATAATATTATACTTGAGTTGGAAGGCTAAACGTCTGGAAAATGTCCATGGGTTAATTTCTAATTCAAAATGTTTACGCTGGTTATTTGTCGGATGCCACACAGCCGATTTTCATCTCTGAAACTATACAAATTTACTAGTATGAATAAAGGAATGGAATTAAAAGCTATTTTAGATTACTTTTAATGGCTGAAAAAATATCTCCTGGAGTTGGAGAAGAAAGCAACGGATTTTCGTAAACAGTCGCAGAGAAAAGGAGTTTGTAGGGGTAATGGACTGCCTGTGCAGGTAGGTCTTCTTTGGTTGAATGTCAATCTACGTTTGTAAATGTTAAAGAAACTTCCTGTTCAACTTTTTGATGGCAATGTTTTGGTATCGGAGATAACATTTGATTTGAATTGTTTGTAGCATGGGGCGCTGTCGTCTGCATGTCTACATGACGCCAGTCGATTTCTGCTTGCGGAAATTCTCTGTTATTTTTGTAAAAAATACTTGTCTCATCTCCTCGTCGCGATCTTGTGGATCTCTTTTAAACATGTTTTATCACAGGCCGAACGTTTACAATCAGTCAAAGAAGTTGAAGCGATGTGTATTGCCTCCATTTCATTTCATAAACAAACGCGTAGGAATCGTGTCAATTTCAGGAATGTCAACCGTGAAATCTATACCTTGAAAATTATTTAATTAACCAATCAGATAACAGGATTATTGACAAACTACATTAGAATTGTAATTATTCAAATGTTTGTTGATGTTTGGGAGGAGGGGAATTAACATAGATGTAGTGTTGTTCAACATCTTGCAATAAATTCTGCTCAAACCAGTGCCAGAGGTCGTCTCGATCTTACTATAAGGAATAAGAGGCTCATTGCTGAAGGGCTTATGGTGACTTAAGGATGAAGAACAACAACTAGAGGCTCAGAGACTGAGCCTGTATCGCTCACCTGACAAAATTCTTATGACTATGCAATGCATGACCAAAAATATGTTTATTACTGTACCATTAATGGGCTCAAATGTTAAGCTATGTTCTCCATTAGCCAGGTTTTTGGCCTGATCCTATTGAAATGAGTAATTTTGGTAAAGGACCTTCTATACATTTAGTTCAATTTGTTAGAATAGTTTCAGAGAAGATGATGAAAAGGATTGGTTATCTCATACCTGGCTCCAATGGAAAACTATGTTCTGCAGTGGAGGTAATGTTTTTAGTCAGATCTAAATGAAATGAGCAATTTTTGTAAAGTACCTTCTGTACATCATTCCTGTAAAAATTGGTTGAATTTGTTGTAGTAGTTTCAAAGCAGAAGATGAAAATGTAATTTTTCCCATAGGGTCCAATGTTAAACCTAAGTTTTGCGCTGGCAGTCATTTTTTCTTTTGGATTGTAATGAAATGAGCAATCTTTGTTAAGGGCCATCCATACATCATTCCTGTAAAGTTATCTTAAATTTACTTCAGCGGTTTTGACGGAGAAGATGAAAATGTGATTTTCTCAAGGGTCCAATGTTAAACCTAAGTTCCATGCTGGGGGCAATGTTTTTTGTCGGATCAGATAGAAATGAGCAATCTTTGTTAAGGACTTTTAGTACATCATTCCCGTAAAGTTTGGCTGAATTTGCTTCAGTGCTTTCAGAGAAGAAGATGAAAATGTGATTTTCCGATAGGGTCCAATGTTAAACTAAGTTCTGTGCTGATGGCCATGTTTTTATCGGATCAGAACAAAATGAGCAACCTTTGTATAGGATCTTTAGTACATCATTCCTGTAAAGTTTGGTTGAATTTGCTTCAGTGGTTTAAGAGGAGATGCTGAAAATGTGATTTTCCCACAGGGTCCAATGTTAAACTATGTTATATGCTGGTGGCCATGTTTTTTTATCGCATCAGAAGGAAATGATTAATCTTTGCTCAGGACCTTTAGTACATCATTCCGGTAAATGGCCATACAGCTCATTAAAATTAATGCAGTTGGAGTTGACATAT
>MJUU01044463.1:0-14951 GCA_002080025.1 Modiolus philippinarum | reverse complement strand
AAGGGGAGATAATTTGTCTTTGAATATTATTTGGCAATGGGGGATGAACCTTGTCAGCGCTTGTTCTCCTAAACGGCTGCATGGATTTTGATGAAATGTTACACAATTGTAGTACACCACCTGAAGATGTGCATGAAGTTATATGGTTCCTGCCCGGAATTTTGAAGGGAAGATAATTTGACTTTGAATATTTTCTGGAAAAAGGGGGGGAACAAACCTTGTCAGTGCATGTTCTCCTAAACGGCTGCTTGGATTTTGATGAAATCTTATTCTGTTGAAGTACACCACCTGAAGATGTGCACGACGGTATATGGTCGCTGCCCGAAATTTTGAAGGGTAAATATTTCATCTTCGAATATTTTTTTGGAGAAAGGGGGAGGTATATCATTGTGTCCACATTTGTTCTGTGTCCACAACTGTATTGTGTCCAAAAACACTTAAATTTACACTTGCCATATTGATTCAGGGTTCAATTAGCGGGGGGTATAACTGGCTGCCATCTGGCAACAGCTCTAGTTTAAATTTGGTGCTGGCGGGCATTTTTTGTTTTTGTTTCACGATTCCTTGGATGTCAGCAAAATTTAATTTTGATGTTACAATGTAATATTTTTTAATACATCTGACCTTGATTCCAAAGATATCTAAACATGCACCTCAGTTTTTGATAAGACTTTGTGCTTTTATTTACTCTAATAAAAGAAAATTGTAATTTCAAAAAAAAAAGAAAAAAAAGTTTGATGTGGCTACCTTTTGGCAGACGCAGGCAGGGCTTGAGAATTTTTTTTTGAATGGCCTTATATGAGTCAAATAAATCCAGCTTGGGAGAACATTACACAAAACATACAAACACTGCCAACAACTTTCCTAGGTTTCAGACAACAGAACTGGGAAAGGACAAGTAAAATCTCCTTTTTATCACTTTATTTCAATTTTTTTTGGATACCATTCCCCATTACAAAGTGATACCTCATCTTTTTTCCTATAAATCCTATTATCTCATATGGATATAAAACACCATATTGTTATATCGTCTATTATTACATACTTGGTAGAAATAAAAGCGTTTTTGCATGATCAATATGACCGGAAGTAAACTGGCCATATTTTCACACCCCAAGAAAATAATAGGTTATTTTATGCTCCTCGTGCATCTCAGACAAAATAAACGACTTCCGGTCCATATTGGCCTGGGCAAATAAACGACTTCCGGTCCATATCGGCCTGGCATTTCTAAACGTCGGAAGTATGTAATAAAAAGTCTAATACATGTGCATTTCCATATTGACCTGATTATCATCCCTTGACCCATATTGTCCCTCGACTTCGTCTCTTCCCAATATGGGTGTCTCGGGATGATAACCAGGCCAATATGGAAATGCCCATGTATTAATCTGTATTTAATGACAGAAAAAGAAAGTTGTCAAAAAGTATTTACCGGTACTTAAATTTTTGTATGTAAATATTTGTCATGTTACTGATATGCCTTTATTTCTGTGAAAGACCGAACTATATGTCATTTCAAAGGTACTTTTATCTTCCTATATTTATCTTTTACTTATATGACTTTTTAGTTCATTTTAAAAATTTTTATATTGATTTGTGCTTGTAAGACCAATATGATGCCCACCCAGTTCCTTTGGATGGATAAACAGACTGAAGGACTGAGAAGGATAAAACAATATGCCCCCGACTTTTCATCATAAAAGACATTGTTATAAAGACCAAGGGCTACTAGAACAAACCTTTTTTCCTCTCCAAGCAGCAAGAGTTCTGAGCGGTTCTTTACTCCTTTCACTAGTCTGTTGATCTAAACATACCATCTGACACCGACTGCAACCTCCCTGACTCTATAATAACATTTTGAGCTCCATATTAGTATATGTCAGTGAATATGAAAAACATAAATTGAAAATTGCTAAATTTAGGGTCTTATAAGTCTAGTCATGTGATACTTTTTAATAAAGCTAAAATTTGAAAAAAAGAAACTGTGCCAAAACAATTGCTTGAAGATTATGATGAACATATTTTTTTATTTGCAATACATGTACAAGAAAAGTAGTTTCGTACCAGCATTTTAGGGCTAAAAAGTACCAATGACAAAATATAGTAGTACATCACATATATTATGGGCGTAATCAGCTGAAACACTGCCTGTAAAACATTGTGTGCCAATATGAACATAAAACAGGGTGGACATATACAGATGGCTCTTTTTATCCCAAGTCATTTACGTCAAAAATTCCTAATGATTAGCCAAAGTAAATAATTAGTCCCTTTTGTAGTACAAAGCAACTAACTTTACTCATGATAGTGAAAATAAAATGTTTGAAGTACTGATCTATGAGATAACTAAACTGAGACCCGTTCACACTTATACATTTGAATTGAATCATGATCAATTTCAATTAGTTTTAACTGTTCCTACTTTGAAGATATCAACTGATGGTGGTCTCAAAAAGACTGATTCATATAGATACGATTTTGGCATCGGTGTGAACAGTTAGCATAGATTTCAATCTGTTCAAGTGCTTTAAAATAAGCTTGTGATCATTCACAATTAGTTCTTAAAAAAACAACAACTTATGGTAATTGTAAAGTTTGGTTGAATTTGCTTCAGTGGTTTCAGAGGAGAAGATGAAAATGTGATTTTCCCTTGGGTCCAATGTTAAACTATGTTCAGTGCTGGGGGCTATGTTTTTTATCGGTTCAGAACGAAATGAGCAATCTTCATGAAGGACTTTTATAGACCATTCCTGTAAAGTTTGGTTGAATTTGCTTCAGTGGTTTCAGAGGAGAAGATAAAAATGCGATTTTTCCCATAGGGTCCAATGTTTAACCTAAGTTCCGCTCTGGCAACCATGTTTTTATCGGATCCGTATGAAATGAGCAATCTTTGTAAAGGACCTTCCATACATCATTCCTATAAAGTTTGGTTGAATTTGCTTTAGTGGTTTCAGAGGAGAAGATGAAAATGTGATTTTTCCCATAGGGTCCAATGTTAAACTATGTTCCGCGCTGGTGGCCATGTTTTTTATTGGATCAGAGCAAATTGAGCAATCTTTGTTAAGGACCTTTAGTACATCATTCCTGTAGAGTTTGGTTGAATTTGCTTCGGCTGTGTCAGAAAAGCAGATGAAAATGTGATTTTCCCATAGGATCAAATGTTAAACTATGTCCCGAGCTGGCAGCCATGTTTTTTATCGCTTGGACCAAATAAGCAATCTTCAAATAAGCAATCTTCATGAGGGACCTTAAGTACATCATTCCTGTAAAGTTTGGTTGAATTTGCTTTGGTGGTTTCAGAGGAGAAGATGAAAATGTGATTTTTCCCATAGGGTCCAATGTTGAACCTAAGTTCCACGCTTGTGGCCATGTTTTTTATCAGATCAGAATGAAATGAGCAATCTTTGTTAAGGACCTTCCATACATCATTCCTGCAAAGTTTGGTTGAATTTGCTTCAGTGGTTTCAGAGGAGAAGATAAAATGTGACTTTCCCATGGGGTCCAATGTAAAACTAAGTTCTGTGCTGGCGGCAATGTTTTTTATTGGATCCAAATGAAATGAGCAATCTTTGTTAAGGACCTTTAGTACATCATTCCTGTAAAGTTTGGTTGAATTTGCTTCAGCAGTTACAGAGGAGGAGATGAAAATGAGATTTTAACATAGGGTCTAATGTTAAACCTAAGTTCCGTGCTGGCGGCCATATCTTTTATCGGATCAGAACAAAATGAGAAATAAAGGACCTTCCATACATCATTCATTTAAAGTTTGGTTGAATTTGCTTCAGCGGTTTCAGAGAAGAAAATGAAAATGTGATTTTTCCCATAGGGTCCAATGTTAAACTATGTTCCGTGCTGGCGGCCATATTTTTTATCGGTTTGGAACGAAATCAGCAATCTTCATGAAGTACCTTAAGTACATCATTCCTGTAAAGTTTGTTTGAATTTGCTTCAGTGGTTTCAGAGGAGAAGATGAAAATGTGATTTTCCCATGGGGTTCAATGTTAAACTAAGTTCCGTGCTGGTGGCCATGTTTTTTATCGGATCCAAACGGAACTAGCAATCTTTGTTAAGGACCTTTAGTACACCATTCCTGTAAAGTTTGGTTGAATTTGCTTCAGAGGTTTCAGAGGAGAAGATGAAATGCTATTTTTCCAATAGGGTCCAATGTTAAACTTAAGTTCCACGCTGGCAGCCATATTTTTTATCAGATCAGAAGGAAATGAGCATATTTTGTAAAGGACCTTCCATACATCATTCCTGTAAAGTTTGGTTGAATTTGCTTCAGTGATTTTAGAGGAGAAGATGAAAATGTGAAAAGTTAAGGGACGGACGACAGATGACGGACGGACGACGGACTCCAAGTGATGGCAATAGCTCACACTGACACTTCGGGTCAGGCGAGCTAAAAAGGTAGGGATTGCAAAATGAGACCCTCTCCAACACTTCTCAAGTATACTGTTATAAACAATTGATCTTATCATGTTATTTGTTCAAATTGCAGCAAAGACAATTGATTTAAAGTGACAACTTTTTTGTTCCTGTGTATTTTTTTATAATAATAGAAGCATTACAAGATCTTTGCATTGTATATTTGGGTAAGACCATTATTTTCATAAAAAGTGCCCAATTGCTTTTTTTTGCTAGTTTAATTAGCTAGACTCTTTTCAAATTTTTTTAGTACCAGGTTTTATCAGATAAACAAATGCAAACACAATGATTATACCATGAATTTGTTCTGTCCAATTTGTACTACATCCCATGTATCTTCTTCAAATGCATGACCACCACCAATAACTATATTGGCACGAAATCTCTGCACCAAATTTTCTAGTTCTGTAAGATAAACAAATATAAAAATCATAAAACATGTTTCCCTTTCTTGTCATTACACAAAAATTAATTAGTTGGTTCTCAGGCCCTCTCTCATCTCTTTTTCGAGTATCTCATTTCCTCGTTTTATTGACATACCAATAAAATAATATGACCCCCTTTATTACATGTACTACTTTGGAGGTTTTTTTACAGTGTACAAAGCTGCATCATTTCTTTTCAGGGGAATAAAATGGTAAATATGAACACTTCCCTCCCTAATCATTTTCTCTGAAAAAAGGCCTGAGAACCAAGTCAATAAATAGCTTAGATGAATGTCTCTGAAATATTTATAAAACATAGGTAATCAACGATTACAAAGTTCGCCTCGTTATGGCACATTGTCACAGCAACCCCATTTTGCCTTGATGCTGACATACTACTAAAGATGCATGCACATGCAAGGTAAGATAATCCTATCATGTGCAGTGACTGACATCTGAACTCAGATGTAAACTAGAATGTAAGTCACTCAAGTGGAATATATAAGTCAAAGTGACCTAATTTTGTCTGTATGCTGACAAATTATCAGAGATGCATGAATATGCAAGGTTAGATGATCTTACTATGTACAGTGACTGAAATCTGAACTCTGACATAAACTTGAATGTAGGTCACTCAAGTGAAAAATAGAGGTCATAGTGACCTAACTTTGCCTAGATGCTGATCTAACATCAGAGATTCATGCATGTGCAAGGTTAGATGATCCTACCATGTACAGTGACTGAGATCTGAACTCGGACGTCAAGTTGAATGTAAATTACTCAAGCAGAAAATATAGGTCATAGTGACCCAATTTTGCCTGGATGCTGACCTTCCATCAGAGATGCATGCATGTGCAAGGTTAGATGATCCTACTATATACAGTGACTGAGATCTGAACTCGGACATAAACTTGAATGTAAGTCACTCAAGTGGAAAATGTAGGTCAAAGTGACCCAATTTTGCCAGGATGCTGACCTACCATCAGAGATGCATGCATATGCACAGTTAGATGATCACACTATGTATAGTTACTGAGATATGACCTTTGATGTAAATTTAAATGCAAGCCACTCAAGCGGAAAATAATTTTCTTGGAGGCTGTGAGATAGCCAAGATGCACCTGCATGCAAAGTTTGATGCCCCTACCCTGCATAGTTACTAAGATATATACCTATACACAGATGCTGGGGTACTCCAATAGTCCTCCTCAACTTCGTTGAGGCGAACAGGCATTTCATATAAACCATACCCTGTTGTCCTCTGATCTGACTCTATTGACATATTTTCTAGTTTGTTTTTGGTGTCTAGCATGGTGTTGACTTGATATTAGTAGTAGAATTCTGAACAGAAAGCTCAGAAAGCTTGTGTAATAATCATTCTTAAACTAGAAGCTCAGAGACTGAGCCTGTATCGCTCACCTGACAAAATGCTTCTATGCCAAGCATTCCCAAAAATTATGTTTATAACCAATGGGGTCTAATGTTTAGCTATGTTCTCCATTAGCACCTGTGTTTTTTTTCTGATCCTATTTAAATGAGTAATTTTTGCAAAGGACCTTCTATATTATTAGTTAAATTTGCTTGAATAGTTTCATAGAAGATGATGAAAAGGATGGTATTCTCATAACGGGCTAATGCTAATCTATATTCTGCACTGGTGGCCATTTTTTTTATCTGATCTAAATGAAATGAGCAATTTTGTAAAGTACCTTTAGTGCATCATTCCTGTAAAGTTTGGTTGAATTTGCTTCAGTGGTTTCAGAGGAGAAGATGAAAATGTGATTTTCCCATAGGGTCCAATGTTAAACTAGGTTCCGTGCTGGCGGCCATGATTTTTTATCAGATTGGAACGAAATGAGCAATCTTTGTAGAGGACCTTTAGTGCACCATTCCTGTAAAGTTTGGTTGAGTTTGCTTCCGTAGTTTCAGAGGAGAAGATGAAAATGTGATTTTCCTATAGGGTCCAATGTTAAACCTAAGTTCCGTGCTGGCAGCCATGTTTTTTATGGGATCAGAACGAAATGAGCAATCTTTGTTAAGGACCTTTAGTACATCATTCCTGTAAAGTTTGGTTGAATTTGCCTAAGTCGTTTTAGAGAAAAAGATGAAAATGTTATTTTCCCATAGGGTCCAATGTTAAACTATGTTCCCTGCTGGCGGCCATGTTTTTTATCCGATTGTAACAAAATGTGCAATCTTTGTTAAGGACCTTTAGTACATCATTCCTTTTAACTTTGGTAGAATTTGCTTCAGTGGTTTGATAGGAGAAGATGAAAATGTGATTTTCCCATAGGGTCCAATGTTAAACCCAAGTTCCATGCTGGCAGCCATGTTTTTTGTGGGATGGGAATGAAATGAGCAGTCATTGTTAAAGACCTCTAGTACATCATTCCTGTAAAGTTTGGTTGAATTTGCTTCAGTGGTTTCAGAGGAGAAGAGGAAAATGTGATTTTTCCCATAGGGTCCAATGTTAAACTAGGTTCCGTGTTGGCCGCCATGTTTTTTATCAGATCAGAACGAAATGAGCAATCTGTGTAAAGGACCTTGAGTACATCATTCCTGTAAAGTTTGGTTGAGTTTGCTTCTGTTGTTTCAGAGGAGAAGATGAAAATGTGATTTTCCAATAGGGTCCAATATTTAACCTTAGTTCCACGCTGGTGGCCATGTTTTTTTGGTGGATCAAAACAAAATGAGCAATCTTTGTTAAGAACCTTTAGTGCATCATTCCTGTAAAGTTTGGTTGAATTTGCTTCAGTGGTTTCAGAGGAGAAGATTAAAATGTGATTTTTCCCATAGGGTCCAATGTTAAACTATGTTCCCTGCTGGCGGCCATGTTTTTTATTGGATCAGAATAAAATGAGTAGTCTTTGTTAAGGACCTTAAGTACATCATTCCTGTAAAGTTTGGTTGAATTTGCTTTAGTAGTTTCAGAGGAAAAGGGGAAATGTGATTTATTCCATAGGGTCCAATATTAAACCTAAGTTCCACGCTGGCGGCCATGTTTTTTGTCGGATCAGGAAGAAATGAGCAGTCTTTGTTAAGGACCTTAAGTACATCATTCCTGTAAAGTTTGGTTGAATTTGCTTTAGTAGTTTCAGAGGAAAAGAGGAAAATGTGATTTATTCCATAGGGTCCAATGTTAAACCTAAGTTCCGCACTGGCGGCCATGTTTTTTGTCGGATCGGAACGAAATGAGCAATCTTTGTAAAGGACCTTTTTCACATCATTCCTGTAAAGTTTGGTTGAATTTGCTTCATTGGTTTCAGAGGAGAAGATGAAAATGTGAAAAGTTAACGGACGAAGGACGGACGGACGGACGGACGGACGGATGGACAGACGGACGACGGATGCCAAGTGATGGCAATAGCTCACACTGACCCTTCGGGTCAGGTGAGCTAATAATATGCACACCATAAGCTAACATAAAATAGATATTATCTCCCCTTCCAAATATATACTACAACTGCGTAACATTTCATCAAAATCAAAATACATAAGATATGCACAGACAAAGTACATGAATGGACAGACAGACAGACAAAACAAAGATATTGAGATTCCTTTAAGAAGTAATAAAGGGCTACGCCGAGCACAGCATGATACGACCGCAGCATGTCGAACACTGAAACTTGAACGTG
Source organism: Modiolus philippinarum (assembly GCA_002080025.1). Classification (NCBI taxonomy): domain Eukaryota; kingdom Metazoa; phylum Mollusca; class Bivalvia; order Mytilida; family Modiolidae; genus Modiolus; species Modiolus philippinarum. Next base: position 6,457 of record MJUU01044463.1, on the reverse strand, counting down.
TGTAATTCAAAATGAATGAGGACACAGTAAAGAGCTTGATACAGTAATTAAATGGACACAATAAAGAACTATGATGAAAATTAAAAAAATTTCTAATATTTCGAAAAAAAATGCAATTTTGGCCCCTTTCACCCCTTGTAGCGCGGAAACGGTAGGAGCTACTCGAAATCGGCTGGCATAGCTTTGAAAGCTTATATCATGAAGAATCTTAAGAAAAAAATCCTATCGCAATTCAATGAAAAATAAAAGATTTCACATATTTTGAAAAATTGCAATTTTGCCCCCTTTAACCCCTTGTAGCTCAGAAACGGTAAAAGCTAAGCAAATCCATTTACATATTACTGAAAGCTTATATCAAGAGGAATCCAAAGAAAAAAAATCTCATCAAAATCCGATGAAAAATAAAGATTTCACATAATTAGAGAAATTGCAATTTTGGCCCCTTTGACTCCTTGTAACTTGGAAACCGTAAGAGCTACACAAAATCTGTTCGCATATTACTTAAAGCTTATATCATGACGAATCAAATGAAAAAAATCCCATTGAAATCTGATGAAAAATAAAAATTTTATATAATCTGCGTGTTTGCAATTTTTTCCCCATTTGGCCCCTCATAACTCGGAAAGGAAACAAATTATCAAAAATCTGATGGTGCAGTGCTGTATTTATTTTTCATAAGGAATCCATTGCAAAAAATGGCATCAAAATTGGACTTAAATAAAAAAATAATTGTTTAAAAATTCGCCCCTTTTGCACCCCATTTATCTCATGAACGGTACATGCGACATGAAATCTGTTGACATATCCTGATTGGAAAATCTTTCAGGAGCACACTGAAAGAAACCCCATCAAAATCCGATAATAAATAAAAATTCTACAGCTAAATAGGTGAAAACACCTAATTTTGCCCTTTTTGGCCCCTATTTTAAAAACGGGAGGGGCCATAATGACCAAAACCAATCCACACCTTCCTTTTGTGCCAAGAAACATTGTGTTAAAATTTCATGAGGATTGAACGACTTGAACTTGAGTTATTGGCCAAAACTAAAAGTGTCTACAGACAACGCCGACGACAACAACGACGACAAAGACGACGACAACGACGACGACAGCACCAAAATTTTTGCGGTCGTATAAAAATGTGTCCTATTGGGGTAAAATTGTGCAATAGCACATACGAACATCAATTGAGTGTAATTGTCTGGGACAACACAGGGCTATCATAACATGTCCACACAAGGATATAGTAGAATGATTACTTTCTTGGTGTCCAACATTATATTATCTATCAATGTTTGTTACTATTATTGTTAGTCAAGAAATATAACAGTGGGTTTCATTTTTTCTTTAAGGTAGATAGACATTAATATATATCCATTAGATTTTGTTGTAAGTCTGCACAATTGAAGAACCAATCCTACTTACTCGAAATCTGTAATAAAAAGTATGGGTCGCCATGCTTGCTTTTTCTAGAATTGAAATAAAAGTTTGCTCATTTTTAGCAATTTTTTCCCCAAAATTTACATAGAATGCACGGGAAAAACATCGAAAGGCCATTTTTGGCTTAATAGAAATGAACTTTTTATCCATGAGAATTTGATGTATTTATGTGGACAGATTGTTTATGATGTAATTTACTGTATATGGTTATTTTTTTTTGCGAGGACTTAATTTTTGCTTTATTCGCGACCATTCTGATGTCCCGAAAATTGCATACCGCAAAATATAATTTATATGAGACTTAATACAGTAAATGATAAGCAATTGCGAAAACTTGAGTCCCGCGAAAATAAAGTCCAGCAATTTTGAGAGAAATCGCGAAATTTGCATCTCACGAAAATAACCATTTATACGGTATTGGTTACAATAACAAAATGTATATCTCACCATGCTTTTAACGGAGATATTTACAAAGTTTCCGGATTAAACATTATTTACGGGAAAAGGCAGTTAATTCGCGGCAAAGTAAACAAAATATGACGTTTCACATCTGTCATTCATTTATGACGTCACAAAGGAAAAGCCGTCAAATTACTGTTCTGTCCTGAAAATCAAATCTATCCCGTTTCCGACTCTTTATTTTTCTAATGAGCAATTGAAGTGCGCAGCGTAACAGTGTCTATCTACCTTAAACTGATGGTGGTTCTGGAGAGAAGGTACTCAGTTACACAAGAAAGTCTAATATTTCAGAGTTTCATGTCCTGGAATTTTTCAGCAAAATCTCTTATATAGTGTAATTTTTCATGCATCACATTTTAAATTTGTTGACATTTCTAGATCATGCTAGATCTAGTTTCATACTGAAGGCAATCAACCGTAGAAAGAACAAGAGCTGTCGCCGATTGGCAGCCATATATACCCCCTGCTAATTGAACCCTGAATCAATATGGTAAGTGCAAATTTAGGTGGGTGTGGACACAGTACAAGTGTGGATACAATATGAGTATGGATATAATCCTGAAAAAAGATATAATCCCCAAGAAATAACTTTTCTGTCGAAATCAGACAAATTTAAACTAAAATCCACCCTTTTTTGGCTCTGAATTTTTTTTTCTAAAAATCATAAGCTTTACAGAAATTTCTCTCCAACACTTTGAATAAACTTCTCACAAGGATTACAATGAAAAACATGTTTCTCTCCCACAGCTTTATTTCAAAATATCTACCAAGTACCCTTTGAATTATTTCTTTTGAAAATTGTCTAAGTCTAAAAAATCATTGCAGAAAGAATCAATGAAAATCTAAAAATCCAATTATCTCATCTATTTAGTTTTTGACAATAATTATATTATTTCATGCACATCTCCACATAATGCCCTTCCCTTGTGTAAAGTATCATTAAAATCCTTCAAGTGGTTTAAGAGGAGTTGCGCTTACGAGGTTATCTGTGCAAATAGAATCAATGAAAAGTCAAAGTCGAATCATCTCCCCGTCATGCTTTCAGACAATAATTATATTTCTAAATGCACATCTCCATATAGTGTCCTTCCTTTGTGTAAAGTTTCATTAAAATCCTTCAAGTGGTTTAAGAGGAGTTGCGCTTACGAGGTTATCTGTGCAAATAGAATCAATGAAAAGTTAAAGTCAAATTATCTCCCCTTCCTGGTTTCGGACAATAATTATATTTCTTTATGCACATTTCCATATAGTGTCCTTCCTTTGTGTAAAGTTTCATTAAAATCCTTCATGTGGTTTAAGAGGAGTTGCGCTTACAAGGTTTTCTGTGCAAATGGAATCAATGAAAAGTCAAAGTCGAATTATCTCCCCTTCCTGGTTTCGGACAATAATCATATTACTTCATGCACATGTCCATATAGTGTCCTTCCTTTCTGTAAAGTTTCATCAATATCCTTCAAGTGGTTCAAGAGGAGTTGCGCTTACAAAACGTGTGGACAGACGGACAGACGAACAGACAGACAGGGTGATTACTATATACCCCCCTAAACTTCGTTTGCAGGGGGTATAATGACAGATTGATGAATAGGACTGGGTACACAGATAGATAGTAAGTGTAGTTACAAAAAAAAATGATACCAAATGTTGGAGTATCTGTGTTCTGTTGTATTTTACTGTGTAATTCCTCTACACTCTGTCGACATATCAATAAATACTGTGATTCATTTGTTAATGATAATCTGGAAGTCTTTTCTTCATCTGAAAGTAAAAACTTTAGAATATTACAATGACAAAACGCTGTTTACCCCTTCTGACTCATGTCATTTTAGCAGTAAGTAATCAGTATTTGTGTGTTTATAAATCATAACATGTCAAATGTAAACATGCAGAGGACTACAACCTAAATATGAAATCATATCTATAATCAGTGCAAATGTTTTATTATTGTTTACTTTTGTATTACATTTTTTGTTGACTTCCTGGCCAAATGTGGCCTGGTATTGAAGTTTTCAGCAACTGCAGGTGTTTCCAGTTGTCTCCCCTTCTTAATGAACCATTTGTACAAAGACTGATGAAATCCAACATCAGTGAAAGTGCAGGACAGAAGAGTTTCTGACACTCCAGTGTAAGACTTCAAGTACTCAGATTTATTGTTAGAAATCATTCAAAGCGTTCTGAGTTTTTTTATCTTGCACTTTCAATGGTGATTGGTTACTTTTCTCACTCGAAGCAAATTATTTCCACTAAATTCCAGTGTTGATATAAATGAATTACTTTCCTTCCTATATGTCACAATACATGAATCATGTATCGAATATTGTGTTTCAGTTCTAATTCTACCATTTAAAGCAATGTTTCACCAATGGCATTATTTTACTCATCAAATACAGATGTTTTGATATGTGTTATGAATCGAAATAAAAATATGTTTAAACTAACTAAACTAAATACAGTGGTTGAGAATATTACTATGTTTATTAAAAAAAAAATGAGAAAAGTACCATAAATAGGCATGTATTATCCACACATTTTTACCCTTGAAAGGATTTAGGGGTTCAGGGTGTGGATTATACACCTTTATACGACTTGAGGATTTGGCCAAGGTCCCTGAAGATCAATTGTTAGTCCCTGTTCAAACCAAAAAAATCGTTCTAAACATTCTGGATCTAATTGAATATCTTGTTTTGAATTGCAAAGTGCCTTACAGTTATAAAAAGAATGGGTCTTTCCTCCAAACAAGAATATGTGTTTAACGGACACAATGCCCCGCCTCACAACTCTTTTGAAGAATGGTATATTTCATGACCAGTTAAGCATGAAGTTGCTTGCATGGAAATATTCTTATTACGATTTTAGTTTGATTATACCCTAATAGGTATAGGGTTTGTAAGTCTCATCATGTGACTCCGAGAAATCACAATAAAATTGCAATTTGAAAACGTTTCCCGCCGCAATATGATGTTGCATGATTATGACGTCCAAATTTTTTGCTTGAAACGTCATATGTTTTTGTTAAAAATGCAACTTCCGGGTACAAATCATGTATCCGGAAGTTCCTAAATTGAAGGAGACTTACAGACCCTATTTAACAAAATTCAATGATAATAGCATTCATCCTTCACAGAAAAAAAACTTAAACCTATGGATAAACCTTAAACAATCCCCTTTTTCCATGACCACTAAAGCATGAAGTTGGTTAAATTGGTGAATATTTATACATTGTAATATTTTTAGTTATTTATATCCTAATGAGTATCTAGCTATACTAAGTGTAATGATAATAGCATACATCCTTCACAGAGAAAAAACTTCAAACTGAAGTTAAACTTCATACTACAACCCTTTTTTCCATGATCACTGAAGCATGAAGTTGGTAGCATGGATAAATTTTTATTATGATTTTTGTTTAATTAGATGCTGATGTGTATTTATGTAAAGTTTAATGATAATAGCATACGTCCTTCACAGAAAAAAAACTTCAACCTGTGGGTAAACCTCATAATATCATGCTTTTTCCCATGATCAGTGAAGCATGAAGTTGATTGCATGGGTAAAATTTTATTATGATTTTTGTTTAATTAGATGCTAATGTGTATTTATGTAAAGTTTAATGATAATAGCATACATCCTTCACAGAAAAAAACTTCAACCTGTGGGTAAACCTCCTATCACACTTTTTTCCCTGTGATCAGTGAAGCATGAAGTTGGTTGCATGGGTAAAATTTTATTATGATTTTTGTTTAATTAGATGCTAATGTGTATTTATATAAAGTTTAATGATAATAGCATACATCCTTCATAGAGAACAAACTTCAACCTGTGGGTAAACCTCATACTATCACACTTTTTTCCCGTGATCAGTGAAGCATGAAGTTGGTTGCATGGGTAAAATTTTATTATGATTTTTGTTTAATTAGATGCTAATGTATATTTATATAAAGTTTCATGATAATAGCATACATCCTTCCCAGAAAAAAAACTTAAACCTGTAGGTAAACCTAGCTTGGGACGGACAAACGGACGGACGGACAAACGGACGGACGGACGGGACAGACAACCCGAACACTATATGCCCCCTTACTATCGTAGGCGGGGCATAAAAATGCTATTTTGATGTCAGAAACACAAATATTTTTATCATCCGCCATTACTGTCAACAAACAAAATGATCTGTAAAGTGTTGATATTGGTGACAATGAGCTATTTATATTATATTGCCTCTGACAATATTTAATGTGCTAAAGATGCAAAAATATAGGTTTTAGTGGCCTTTTACTTCATTCCACAACAGTTTATAGGAATGGAAAACTTAAAAACATCAAATTAAATGTAAAATAAACAGGGATATGAACCCGTTCTGATTTTTCCATCACACTTGAACTTCCTGATTGATGAAACGATGTACGATGTTATTTTTCTTCATATTTCCTCATGTCTGAGCCTTTTTTTTTATTAAATACTTTCAGAGAAAGCTTCAGATATAATAAATAAAGACTTGTGCAGTTCAAAAGTATGAAATAAAGGGCTACGCCGAGCGCAGCATGATACGACCGCAGCATGC
>MJUU01044462.1:51630-79481 GCA_002080025.1 Modiolus philippinarum | reverse complement strand
CAGAGGATGCTGCGGGCCTATTCATCAGCCGGTACCGCGCACGGCGGCCTTGAATTTTGGATTATTAAGAGAAAGTACATCGTCTATGTAGCGGAAGCTGAAAATAAAGGACTGGGTTAATTTTTTTTTGTTTTTTCTGTGTTAGCCCCTGTAAAAACTTACACGAAAAGAAAGAGATCAGCTAAAAGCGACGCGGAGTTGGTTCTCATGGGAATCCCGATTGTCTGTTGAAAAACGCGACCTCCAAATTCGACAAAAATATTATCTATGAAACTTCCAACATCTTTATTACGTCATTCTCCGTGTGCCTCATGTTTGATTCAATGTGGTTCTTTACAAAATATGTTTTGTTTTTCCCTACTACTAAGTAAGTGTATCTGCGTTCTCCGTTTATAGCGCAGAAATATTGATGTATCAAATAAGAAATTATTGTTTTCAATTTATTGTGTGGCAGGGTAGTATAAAGAGTAGAAAAATCAAAAGTTTCAAGATGATGAAGATGAAGGTTAAACGGTATGTCGGTATCTTGTTAAAATTATTGTGTGTGCCCTACATCCTTTATAGACTGTGTGTGCCCTAGAGCCTTTATAGACTGTGTGTGCCCTATATCCTTTATCGAGTAAAACCATTGTACACCCATTGTCGTTATAATAAGCATATTGAAAGAGTATTATGAGTTCAATTCACATTCCATGCACCGTCAGAAATATTTACATTGTATACAAAATGCTTTAAAAGCTGATTAAACGCCAAAAAAGAAGAAAAATAAGAAGAATATGCCCTACATCCTTGCATAAAACTGATTGCTTGAAAATCGTGTGGAAGTGTTTGCAAAATTGGTAGTTATGCAAATGTTTTAAATAGATACCGTAATATTTCTTAACTTATACGCTATGCAAAAGCTTGCCGAAGTTACACGGACTTTCTGTATCGTGCTAAACTTCTGACAGATATTACGCTCCAGGAACAAGGATATGTTGCTTCCAGACTTAAAAATTCAATACAGAAATTCTTCGGTCGTTATCATGACCTTATTTATCCTTATGGAATTACCATCTCTACCATGAGGATTGACCTGTTTTAATGTCATATGTTTTCCTCTTTCATCTTTAAATTTCAAAGACTGATATTTTTGGACATTTTTGCATATAATCTTATATTTTGGCAAGTATTTGGAAAAAATAAAAATTCTGAAATCTCAGAATTTGAAAATGTGATTCCAATTTTGGTAAATATCCTGAAAGTCTCAAAGACCACTTATTTTTTGGAACTGTCCCTAGCAACCATACTTTGAGCATTTGTTTTGATAAGGTTAATCATTTTCACCAATTGGATTTCAAAAATATTTGATTCCAATTTTGTTAAATTTCCTGAAAGTGTCAAAGACCACTTATTTTTTGGAATTCTACCTAGCAACAATACTGTTAGGATTTGTTTCCATTAGGGCAATCATTTTCACCAATTGAATTTCAAAAATATTTGATTTCAATTTTGGTAAAGGATGAGTGGCAATAAGACCCATATTTGGCCCCAAAAATCAAGTTGTTTAAAATAGTATGATATTTATAAGAAATATTAACTATTACATCTGGCTACAAAGAAAACATATAATAATACGAATTCCTTTCATTTTGACGTTATTGTGACATCACAAGGAGCCGTCTTTTTGAAAGAAAATCAGAAAATCTGCAATTTTGAATGTTCTCAAAGGAAATTTCCTTTAAGTGAACATGGGGCACATGCAAACAACAACTTCAAACTTTCAGAAATGATGTATTTCACCATTTTACACATTTTGAATAAATATGAAGTTGTTATTCAGATGTGCCCACATTTTTCAAAGCACAAAGATGTGTAAAACACAGCAAAAATCTGTGAAATTCTGACGATTTCAAAAAATATAGCTTTTGAGTTAACTGATTATCATGAGAATCAAACTGATATGGAAAAAAGCTTCATCATTTTCCTTAAGCCCTATATTTGTTCAATGTTTCAGCAACAAAAGACATCTGTTTGTATAGTTTTAGTTTCATGGTAAATCTTGGGCCAAAAATGGGTCTTACTGCCACTCATCCTTTCCTGAAAGTGTCAAAGACCACGTATTTTTTTGAATTCTACCTAGCAACCAAACTGTGAGGATTTGTTTCCATTAGGGCAATCATATTCACAAATTGAATTTTAAAAATATTTGATTCCAATTTTGGTAAATTTCCTGAAAGTGTCAAAGACCACTTATTTTTTGGAATTCTACCCAGTAACCATACTGTTAGGATATAATTTGATTAGGGCAATCATTTTCACCAATTGGATTTCCAAAAGTAGTTGATTCCAAATTTGGTAAATTTCCAGAAAGTCTCAAAGACCACTTATTTCTTTGAAAATCTACCTATCAACTATATTTTAGGATCAGTTTCAATTATTTTTAACAATTGGATTTCAAAAATTCTTGATTCCAATTTTGGTAAATTACCCGAAAGTCTCAAAGACCACTTATTTTTTTTGGATTTTCCTTCCTAGCAACCATACTTTTAGCATTTGTTTTGATAAGATCAATCATTTTTACCAATTGGATTTCAAAAATAATTGATTCCAAATTTGGTAAATTTCTTTAAAAATTTGCTAGAATTAGAAGAAACATTTCGCCAATTTGATTTCCAAAATATATGATTCGAAGTTTGGTAAAATTCCTGAAAGTCTCAAAGACTACTTATTTTTTGGAATTCTGCCAAACAACCATATATTTTTTAATTCCTAATGGTAAAAATAGTGACTGTCAATAGTTTAATTTCAAAAATGTTAAGAAAAAATATACCCAGGGTCTATAGCTGTTTTCTGTGTCAAACAGGGGTGCGGGGATCACTGTCATTTCCGACAGTCATTACTCTAGTTTTATTATATCATCAGTTTCTAAACGATTAAAACAAATATTTAAAGAAAGAGAGGTCATCCTCTCCAGGGAGGTGGCTGTTTCTCTCAATGGTTAACTTTTTTTATATGTTATAAATATGAGTTGTCTCGTTTAATAATTAATGAATTTATTGTTGGTATTACGTTTATTGTAGAATGTCTAAAATCAATCAAAATAATATATGTTTTATTCTTCGTGTTATAGCTGTTTGATTATTCTGCTCAAATTTTGGCACTGTGATTAAATTAATCTTATGGGACCACTACCTCGAGACTGCATACAAAATTTCAGAATCATATATATATCGCTTTCATTAATAACCGAGACATTTGACAAATATTTGTGTCGGACGAACTTACGAATGGACACCGGCATTTCTGTCACCACTCCGCGTTGGGTCGGAAATAGTGTCATTGTTTGCATACTAGTAACATATTATATTTTGAAGTTTCAATTTGAATTTGATTGACGTTGGCCCATGATATAATTCACCCCTAGGAACACGCCAATCGATCTAGACAATTTTTACTAAACTCCGCGAACTATTTCTCTTATAACCAACTGCATTAATTAACTCTATACCAATCAGCAGCGAATCGAAGGAAGTATTGTAGGGCTGCGCCTGTTAGAGATAGGAATTGAAAGTACGAAAAATTATTGAATTGTCGATCTCATACTATGTAATTTCCCCTATCAAACACAACGGAATATTGTTAATTGCGGGGGGTCCACTACGTCTTTCTATGCGTCATAAAATTAGGCCCCCGTTATAGGTTAGTAAAAATTATTAAACTTTATTCGCCTGTATAAAGTGTTAGTAAAAATTACCTGGCTCGATTCGCGTGTTCCTCGTAGTGCATATCAAAACCTAGTAGTATTTTATACTGCTACATGTAAGATATAGAAAATCGCTGAATTGCAAAGTAAAGGGTTGGTCTGTATATTTATAATATATTTAAATGTATATATAAACATGTATCCTACATGCAAATATCAAATATTCAACAAAGATTTGCGGACAAATCTAAATAGACAACCGGCATCCTAATTTAAATTACACTTCCATTGCATTAATTAATGAGAGTAACAAAAAATTTCGATAGCTTCATCAACGTTTTGTGGAATGAGGGCTTGACCTGGTTCCTCGCCGGTTAAATATCCAATTAGATCCATGAATTGTGCAGAATAGCCTCTAAGGGGTAAAGCCGAAGCATATTCGATTTCATCCAATGCGTGGTCATTGCAAAGTAAAGGAAATGAAAAATCAGACGTGTTATATATTTCAGGTTGAAAATATAAAATGTTTGGTATGCCCGATGGAACAATAACCTCCTGTCGTTGTCTTCGTATTCTATGATTATTCCAGTCTCCCTAAGGAAAGGAAATAAAATCTGGAACATTGCATATGGGGATGATTTGCGGTATTAAAAACTCCAAGATCACGCATATTTGCGAATGTATTTCTCCAAAATGTTGTCAAGTATTCCGATAAACTTCTCCATCATCTCTCTATTCTTTGATTTCCTGTTGATCTACCAGTCATGAAACTGTTAAATCCAGACATTTCATCTTCATGATAAAATCGCAAGGCCATATGCAAGTCTTTCAGCAATATGTTCTCGGTACCGGCATCAGCACGAACAACTCTTGGAACTCGCCCAAATTTTCTCCCAAAATCGATGTGAAACTTTGCGATATACCTGTGATTGTTGTTCGAACATCGTTGGCCCCGTGGATGGTGATACCAAACGGTTTTATCTTGTCATAACCATCTATGTGTATCATATAATTCGGTCCACTGTTGTAATAGGTCCTTCTCTGAAGTCTGTGCCGTCTTCGTAAGCCTACACCAGTATTATCTATATAACGCAAGCAAAGTCTGGCAGTTTCTTGTGAAACATTAATATTGCAATTTACGTTCAGAACTCTCCACATAGATTTGTATCCAAAATTTGTATAACCTTCATTATGGAGTTGAATAATGTTTTGAAAGACAAGTAAAATTTGAGTTCGGTTAAGACGCCGTCGAAGTCCAAGTCTCCTCTTAATTCTTTCTATCGTGGAAAAGCTAACTGTAATACCTTGATGTAACAAAAGAAATCCACATATCTCTTTTGTTGTAAAAAGTTGTCTGAAATAGTATGTAATTAGATTTTCTAGTCTTCGCCAGCCAACGTCAAATTATGGCCGTCGTGTCAAAACCAAAACACCTACAAAATAAGAAACTGCATGAATAATTCAATTGAATGATTGAATGAAAGTGGTATGTATTTTAAAATCTTATTTGTCTTGGTTACCGCGGTATGACACATTTTATAAGTTGTAAATGGTACATTTTTATCAACAAATATATACAGTCAAACCTGCTCTATAGGTCACCTCTTTTCAGCAAAAACCTGTCTTATAAGATCATTTTAAATTTTCCCTTGGTCACTATATCTTTGTATTTTGAACCTGTATTCAAAGGTCACCTGTCTTATAAGGCCAGTTTTTCTTCAGCCCAAGGGTGACCTTTATATACAAGTTTGACTGAATATAATAATTATCACTTTTCTAAAGATGACAAGTGCAAAAATGACTAGCAAAGAACATAATTGCCTAAATTGCTTCAGGCTTTAAAAACATAGAGCCGATCAAATTCTCATTTTTAGAAAACCGAATGAAATACATATATTTGAAAAATATAGCTTAAAAAACTTTATTTCACCAGCATGAAAAGTTATATTTTTGCAGCTTTATGTAAAAAAATTCACTTTGAATAAGTGTCATCCACTTTAATATATACATATAAGGTCGGCCGCTATTCATACGACATTTACAACACACATGTCAGTCTCAGAAGTGATCTACAACATGTTTAGGCATCAGCGTGAACACGGCCTTAGGTTCTATGTTAGGTTAAAAAAAAAAACAAAAAAAAAACCTAACTTTTGGTCCGATTTTCCAAGGCTTTTTTAAATTAGAATCCTCGTGATAATCATTTTCTGGATTTTTCAATCAATCTTACCGTTTTCAAGAAATTAGGTTTCAAGAAATTAGGGGTCAAAGGGGCCAAAATCACCAATTATGAGTAAATTAGGGTTATGAAAATTCATTAACAGGTTAGTAAAAAAATCTGTAGACTCTATTCGCATATATAAAATGTTAGTAAAAATTACCTGGCTAGATACGCATGATCCTTGGAGTGAGTAATTACTTTATGCAATAAACCAAAGAGTTCAATTTCCTCAATATTTTAGCATTTTGGCTCTTGATTATTTTCCATTTTCTTACACAGTCCTAGGAAAATTCTGTGAAAATGGTCAATTTTTGACGACTCCTACAATTAATGGTCTGACAACGCGGACTCCATACAAACTTTGTAGATCACGATGTCCTTAACCTCATACAATTTAAATATCTAAAATATCTTGGTTGTCAAGATATTGAGCTTAATAAGGGCAAAATTCTTCAAAAATCATGAAAGAGGGCCACAAAGCCTACATGGGTAATCTTATCTAATAGAGTTCTCAACGTTTCTGTGAAAATACTAGTAGTCAATTTTAATTTTCTGAGGAGAATAACTGCTAAAATGATGGTCTGATGTCACTATAACGAATTTTGTAGGTTTTGATGTGCTTTAAATATAACATTTCCTAAATATCAAATATAGTTTCCAAGATATTGAGCTTAATAAGTGAAAAATTCATAAAAATCCACAAAAACAGGACCCTAACCCCTACATGGATTCCAAATTTCAGGGCAGGTATATCATGACTTGCTGATCAATTCTATCCTCACCAGAATTTTTAATATAAGTAGCCGTATTTGCGTTATTTGCAACTGGACTAATGATGTTAAAGGAAAATTTACGAAGCGTCAGGTAAGCTAAAAAAGTTTACAGACAGACAACGACGATGACAAGTAATGGCAGTACCTCACATGGTGTAAATAGGCTCATGATTATTTTTTCATGCTAAATGCAAGTCATCAAAGATCGAGGTAAAGAAACAAATTTAGTCACGCAAGACACGTGATTCGGCTCTTGAAGTCTCATCAGTTGCGTTCGCCAAAGATAGTGAAGGGCCAAAATACATAAAACCAAACGATGTAGAACTGTATAAACCAAGTTTCCGAAACAACCAGGCCATATTAGGGTAAGGGTTAACTACACCTCGAAGTAGAAAAAAAACATCTTATTTTTGAAATATTTGAAAAATATGAACAGATAATTTACATATGACAAGTCATGAAAAACAATGATGTTCCAGTCACACCTAAGTATGACAATTGGGATTGTGATTCCCTCGGGGACTACAATTCACCAGCAGTGGAATCCACTCAGTGATTTTAAATGCAAGTCATCAAAGACCGAGGTAAAGAAACAATGTTAGTCACGTAAGACACGTGTTTCGACTCTTGAAGTCTCATCAGTTGCGTTCGCCAAAGATAGTGAAGGGCCAAAATACATTAAACCAAACAATGTAGAACTGTATAAACCAAAGCTTCCGAAACAATCAGACCAAATTAGGGTAAGTGTTCTCTCTTAATGTAAAAAAATTGTACATTAAGTGTTGCGACAAGCTTGTTTTGATATAATTAAAGATGCAGTTACTAATTATTGTAAAAAATGGTGCAAACGAGAAAGCGCAGACAAACATGCTCTAAATTTGTTTAAAGATAAAATTATAACAAACGTCACCAACAGAATAGATTTTTATAAAGATAATTATATCGAGTCGATCACCCCCTAAGCTGTCTGTTAAAAAGAATTAAGTCAAAATTGAAGGAACTTGGTCATAAATTTGTGTTTGTACCTGTTGCAAGGCCTCCAACAAAGAAATATTATATCGATGTCCAACAATACGAATTGGACAAACCAACAACTTTCAGACCTACCACTTGGGACGAAAAAACGTTAACCAAACAACATTTTAAGGATACAGATATGCTTAAAGTTCCACCTAAAGATAACACCTTGCCTACCATGTACTGGATTCCCAAGCTTCACAAAAATCCCTTCAAACATCGTTTTATATCTGCTTCTAGTAAGTGTTCTACTACTAATTTATCCGTCCATTTAACTAGTTTACTTACTTGTATAAAGGAATTGGTTATTAAATACTGTGGAAAAAACTTATCAAAACTCTGGTGTAAATTACTTTTGGAGTGTAAAAAATTCAATTGAAGTTTTGGATAAACTACAATCTATTCAAAGACCAGTCTTATCCATCGACAGTTATGATTTTTTTCACATTTTATAATTCCCTTCCACATAAGCTGATTAAATCAAAATTGGGACAACTTATTAAACGGTCTTTTAATTTTTCGGGTCTGCAGTTCATTTGTTCTAACAAAAGGCAAGGATTCTTCTCTAATATTATATACAATAACTATTGTTCCTGGACATGTGATGATATGATAAATGCACTCAACCTTTTGCTGGACAACATTTTTGTTTTTTTTGGCAACACTATTTATCAACAGGTCATAGGTATTCCCATGGGTACAAATTGTGCACCTCTTATTGCAGATCTTTTTCTGTTCTGTTACGAAAGAGACTTCTTGAAAAAACTTCAAAATGAAACCATACCAAACAGTGATAATCTAGTTTCTATTTTCAATGATAACAGCAGGTATATTGACGATATCCTTACTATTTACAATCCCCAGTTCTTAGATTATGTAGACATTATTTACCCACAAGAACTGAAATTAAATAAAGATAACAATGATTCCAAATATTGCCCTTTTCGGGATCTAACCATCATTATTGACGCTGGTAAAATAAAAACTAAAATATATAATAAAAGGGATGATTTTATTTCACTATAACTAATTTCCCTTTTCTTGACGGTGACATCTCACAAGCTCCATCATACCGGGTGTACATTTTTCAACTAGTACGATTCGCACGTGTTTGTTCTACTCTTGACGATTTTAATGAACGTAACCTTACTATCGCAGCCAAACTTTTACAACAGGGTAACAGATTTCATAAGTTGTTGAATACCTTTAAGAAATTTTATAACAGATATGAATATTTAATATCTAAATATGGCGTTACTCGCAAACAGCTATTACTAAGGGCATTTCTAATCCTCGTTTTTACGGCAATGTTGTTAAAAAATGCCAGAAACTGATTAAAAATCCAGAAAAGTTTGGACGTAACTTTCATTCTTTACGTAATAGGGGATATTGACAAGATACTCTGCTTGCATCCGTTAAATTAGCTTTGAGATCTAGTGCCCTGAAAATTTTAAATACATACTGGCCTCTCACTGATACTGTCGATGTCTACTGAAATATATGATGATTCTTGACCAAATCCTGCGGGAAGTTTTGAGTTTGATTTTTCTTCCGTAGTGCGGCAGTGTTTAACCAGCAGAAAAGGCTTTTTTAGCTAGCCGGCAGTTTAGCGGCGACCCATCTTTCAAAATTACGTATTGTCATATTCTCTCCTTTCAAGATTGTGGTCATTGAGTTAGTAGTCTACCTGTATTGGGTTTTATTCGTATGTTTACTTTACTATAGGGAAACGGGACAGATAAAGGGGAAGTTTGGGTGCCCATAAACCGGTTTAACCCTTCCGCTGGCTTTTGCTAGGGCCGGTACCAAGTCCGGCTGTCCCGAGTTCCTATCATTGTTTACGTTTGTCTATTGTCTAATTTGTGTTTTTCCTGTGTAGTTCCCTAGCAGAATGTGGCATGTAACTATAATTTTCAGCCATTGTAGGTGTTTTCTGTTGTCCCTTTTATTTCTTTTAACTACACCTCGAAATAGAAAAAAAAAACACCTCATTATCGAAATATTTGAAAAATTTGTGAACAGATAATTTACATATGACAAGTCATGAAAAACAATGATGTTTTTGATGTCTGAAAAGAGCACAGCCAGAAAATCCAAAACAGAGGGGACGAAATAAAAAGTGCCAGAAAGGATCACCGACCAAAAAAAAAAAACAAATAAAAAAAATAAAAAATAAAAAAATAAAATAAAATAAATTATAATAAAAAAGTTTAAAATTGTGATTTCTACTTTTCAAGAAAGTTTGGAACCGTGAAGATTTGGAGTAATTTGGAAATATCATGCATAGATAACGATATGAAAAGGTCTAATATTGTAAACTCAGATTAAAATCCAGATACATGATTATCGGTATATTATACATGTATAAAATGTCTATAGAGAGCATATTGAAAGCAAATCTTTCAATACATTTCAGTGTTGTTTTGTCCAAGACTGACCGAAATTCGGAGTAGGAGTAAAATATTAAAAAAACATAGGTAATCAACGATTACAAAATTCGCCTCGTTAATGATATTATCACAGGAATCAGCTTTTCTATCATGTAGAAAAGTAGGTCACAGTGACCTAATTTAGCCTGGATGCTGACCTACCACCCTGATGCATCCATATACCAAGTTTGGTGATCCTACCATGTATAGTTGTTGAGAGATAAAGTCGGACGTAAACTTGAATATAAGTCGCTCAAGCGGGAAAAAGGAGGTCACGGTGACCTAATTCTACCGGGATGCTGACCTACCACCCCTGATGCATCGTTATGCCAAGTTTGGTGATCCTACCGCGTATGGTTGCTGAGATATGAAGTAGGACGTAAACTTGAATGTACAGTGCTTGTACAGTAAAACATAACCAATCACACCATTGTACCATACACCATACACCATGCACCATTACATCATACACCATGAACCATTACACCATACACCATACACTTTACAACTTACACTATACACGATGTCTAATACAATTGTATTTGCATTTCAGTTTATATTTTATAGTGACCGGTGCATACAACAAATGAATTTTATCCGTTTTCGCACTGGGAATAATATTGGTCCCAGTTTTCCAGGACAAAATGAAGATTTTCAATAAAAATTTGTCGAGATCTCATTTTTCAGTCTCAACTCTAGAATACTTTCCACGAAGTTTGTTATTTACAATCGTGTAAATAAAAAAACCGCCCGGGATAAAAAAGGGTGATACAGATTTTCGTCTCCCGTATTTTATTTCACGAAGTGCTTTTTCTCGCTTTTAAGATGGTAATTTTTCCCTCATCTTATTTATTAAGTATTCCTTCTATATCTTTCGATTATCGAGAGTACATTAGGTGTTATCATCGTGCAGCGTCCATTACCTTTTTCGTACTCCAAACACAATCTTATTTCAGTGCAATGTACGGATAAAGTGAAGAATATGAACACAATTCTGGTACTACCACAATTGTACAATTCTGGTATAAATAAGTGTACGAGAACTGTTAACAGAAATTTCCAGAATTGCAGATTCTGGAAAATTCTGGAAGATTCTGGAATACCAGAATTGTATCCAGTATCAATTCTGACAATTCTTGTAATCCAGAATTGTGCGATTCTGGACAATTCTGGTATTCCAGAATTGCACAATTCGGGAAGATTCTGGATAATTCTGGTATTCCTATATATCGATATCACTTTTGTTGCATATTTTCAGAAAATTTGTACTAAATTTGAGTACTAGATGGCATTTACACCATATCGCATACTATCGATATCCCGATTGTTGCATATTTTCGGTAAATTTGTACCAAATTTGAGTACTAGATGGCATGTACATCATATCGCATACTATTGATATCCCTATTATTGCATGTTTTCAGTATATTTGCACCAAATTTGAGTACTAGATGGCATTTACACCATATCGCATACTATCAATATCCTTATTGTTGCATATTTTCAGTAAATTTTTACCAAATTTGAGTACTAGATGGCATTTACACCATATCGCATACTATCTATATCCCTATTGATGCATATTTTCAGTAAATTTGTACCAAATTTGTGTACTAGATGCCATGCACATCATATCGCATACTATCGATATCACTATTGTTGCATATTTTCAGTAAATTTGTACCAAGTTTGAGTACTAGATGGCATTTACACAATATCGCATACTATCTATAACCATATTGTTGCCTATTTTAAGTAAATTTGTACCAAATTTGAGTATAAGATGGCATTTCCACCATAAAGCATACTATCAATATCCCTGTTGTTGCATGTTTTCAGTATATTTGTAACAAATTTGAGTACTATATATGGCATTTACTTCATATTGCATACTAGCTATATCCCTAGTGTTTATTTTACGAAAGGATATCCCTATTGTTGCATATTTTCAGCATATTTGTACCTAATTTGAGTACTAAATGGCATTTACATCATATCGCATACTATCAATATCCCTATTGTTGCCTATTTTCAGTATATTTGTACTAAATTTGAGTATAAGATAGCATTTCCACCATAAAGCATACTATCGATATCCCTATTGTTGTATATTTTCAGTAAATTTGTACCAAATTTGAGTACTAGATGGCATATACATCATATCGGATACTATCGATATCCCTATTGTTTATTTTACGAAAGGATATCCCTATTGTTGCATATTTTCAGTATATTTGTACCAAATTTGATTCCTCGATGGCATTTACATCATATCGCATACTATCAATATCCCTGTTGTTGCCTATTTTCAATAAATTTGTACCAAATTTGAGTATTAAATGGCATTTCCACCATAAATCATGCTATCCATATCCCTATTGTTGCATATTTTCAGTAAATTTGTACCAAATTTGAGTACTAGATGGCATTTACACCATATCACATACTATCGATATCCCTATTGATGCATGTTTTCAGTATATTTGTACAAATTTGAGTACTTAAGATGGCATTTACATCATATTGCATAATATCGATATCCCTATTGTTGCATTTTCTCAGCATATTTGCATCAAATTTGAGTACTAAATGGTATTTACATAATATGACATACTATCTGTATTCCTATTGTTGCATGTTTTCAGTATATTTGCACCAAATTTGAGTATTAGATGGCATTTACACCATATCACATACTATCAATATCCTTATTGTTGCATATTATAAGTAAATTTGTGCCAAATTTAAGTATTATAGATGACATTTACACCATATCGCATACTATCCATATCCCTATTGTTGCATGTTTTCAGTATATTTGTGCAAAATTTGAGTACTATATGGCATTTACTTCATATCGCATACTTTCGATATCCCTATTGTTGCATATTTTCAGTAAATTTGTACCAAATTTGAGCATTAGATGGCATTTACACCATATCGCATACTCTCCATATCCCTATTGTTGCATATTTTCAGTAAATTTGTACCAAATTTGAGAACTATAGATTGCATGTACATCCTATCGCATACTATCGATATCCGTATTGTTGCATATTTTCAGTATATTTGCTCCAAATTTGAGTACTTGTTGGCATTTACACCATATCGCATACTATCAATATACCTATTGTTGCATATTTTCAGTAAACTTGTACCAAATTTGAGTACTAGATGCCATTGTACATCATATCGCATACTATCGATGTCTCTTTTCTTGCATATTTTCAGTAAATTTGTACAAAATTTGAGTACTAGATGGCATTTACATCATAACGCATACTATCAATATCCCTTTTGTTGCACCAAATTTTGTATTAGATGGCATTTACACCATATCGCATACTATCAATATCCCTATTATTGCATATTTTCAGTAAATTTGTACCAAATTTTAGTATAAATGGCATTTACACCATATCGCATACTATCGATATCCCTATTGTTGCATATTTTCAGTAAGTTTGTACCCAATTTGAGTTCTTAAGATAACATTTACATCATATTGCATAATATCGATATCCCTATTGTTGCATATTCTCAGTGCGATTCTGGAAGATTCTGGACAATTCTGGTATTCCTATATATCGATATCACTTTTGTTGCATATTTTCAGAAAATGTGTACCAAATTTGAGTACTAGATGGCATTTAAACCATATCTCATACTATCGATATCCCTATTGTTGCATATTTTCAGAAAATTTGTACCAAATTTGAATACTAGATGGCATGTACATCATATCGCATACTATTGATATCCCTATTGTTGCATGATTTCAGTATATTTGCACCAAATTTGAGTACTAGATGGCATTTACACCATATCGCATAGTATCAATATCCCTTTTGTTGCATATTTTCGGTAAATTTGTGCCAAATTTAAGTATTAGATGGCATTTACACCATATCGCATACTATCTATATCCCTATTGTTGCATGTTTTCAGTATATTTGTACCAAATTTGAGTAGTATATGGCATTTACATCAAATCGCATACTATCGATATCCCTATTGTTGCATATTTTCAGTAAATTTGTACCAAATTTGAGTATTGGATGGCATTTACAACATAAGACCAGACGTCCATTATAAGTAGAAGTCAGCAACTCGTAATATATCAGTAGACGGCGTTGTCCCCAGACTACCGCTGTGATTCAAACGAGATTTCGTGCGAGAAGACTAAAAATAGTAGCAAAAAATTCATGGCCAGAAAATAAATGTTGCATTATGGGTACACTTAATATATGCAGGGAAAATTTATATTCGCTGCGTGTCAATCGCTACCCCGTCAGCTTTCAGATAAATATGATAATTAATAACCGATTAATTACATATGTCTCAATATAAGCTACAAATTAGATACTTATACGCATATGAAATAAGGAGTTAAATCGGAACTTAATAGAAAAAAAAATAAAACAAAAAAGTCCAATATATCAAGTTTTGTACTGTTACTGAAATTAAAGACGGAAAGTAATGTTTACATGTTTATAAATGAATAAGAATGCATTGTTTCTATTCCGACATTTAAAGCTAATTAATATTTTAGATTACTTTTCATGAAGTTGTTAAAATAAACATATTTCGTATTTCTGCAATAATTCATAAAGGAACGGATCCTGGGAATATATAACTACTTTTATTATAAATTAGTAAGGTCGCAGAGCTTGTCTCGACAAATATTTGAATTTTTTTCATGCCGCATAGCAAACAACAAAATAAAGTTTTGTAAACGCTTACACATGAATTATGAGAATTATTACATAAGCACATGGTTACAAATGTCACGTGCGTGGCATCGGTTCTTTGAATTTCAATTTCCTTATTCCGGATTCTTTTCGATAAACGTTTTTTTTTCATTACTTTCTTGAGAATCCACATTCACAACATTATTCAGTCAAGGAATTTATCGTTTAAAGTTTTTGAAAAAAAGAGTTTAATCTTATATTTTGGCAGTGTATAAAGATTTTTTTTTTCATTTCTAAATCTTCATATCGATCTTGCTACAAATCTCTTCAAACGAAATCTTTTTGTATTACTTTCCATTTTTCCTATTTTCGGGGAGAATTCCACTCTGGGTGGGTTGACCAGTGTTGACATTTCTCATTTTCACATGTTCGAACTGTAATGATTACTTGACTGTAATTAATTAACAAGTACTTGTTTTTGTGATAACATTTTTACCCATCATTCCATACTATATAAACGAGACTGGGAGGAACCCCCCGTTGACGATTTTACTGATAACAGCCTAATCTGGGGACAACGCCGTCACAAAACATATTGAACAAGTTGCAGACTTCTACTAATAATGGACTGATATTACCTACTATTAATATCCCTATTGTTGCATGTTTTCAGTATATTTGCACCAAATTTGAGTACTGGATGGCATTTACACCATATTGCATACTTTTGATAGCCTTATTGTTAAATCTTGTCAGGAAATTTGTATCAAATTAGAGTCACAGCAGCTAGATAGCATTGTGACAAAATGCATATACTATGAATACTCCGTATGTTGCATGGTTTAGACAAATTGTGTGCCAAAACTGAGTGTCAGTTGACCTTTATAGCAAATCAAACTAAATATGAGATTTTGTTAGTATATAAATTTCTTGCGTGTTTTAGGGAACATTATACAAAATCAAAATATCCGGCCCGATCCTTTAGCGTACTGTGAGTCTCGCAAGTTTTCGGGATTGTAAAATTGTTGAAAAAATATTACTATTGTAGTTTGTAGTTTTTTGCAAAATTTATTGAAAAATATGTGTCATGAACAATGGCGATCTTCAGGAACATGATTTCCATCAGCTTTCGGCGGAAAATTCATAAATACGTGAAAATACAAATTAAAAAGGAATATGTTTTTGCGGTTTTATATACACATCTTTGGTTTTATTTAAAAAAATAAAAAGAGAAGCGCTTTTTGTCACTACATGTTTTGATCGTTTTTGTTGTTTTTTCTAGAAATTATTATTTATATTATTTATGGGTGTAGAAAATAGCCACCTACAGGCGTATAAAAAGCACGATTAATTTTCTTTATCATTACATTATAAGGTTAATATATTTTTAAAGATATATTTAATATCAATTAAAATTAAGTTCGAATGCGTTAGTCCCGAGTCCCCATGCAGTTCATTGTCTCTCGTTCACATCGTGTCTCTCGATCGTGTATGGTGTATGGTCCACAGTTACCGAGTACGGAGTATGGCTTATAATGTATGGTTCACGTTGCAACACCATACATCATTACACCATACACCATGAACCATTGAACCATACACCATGCACCATTGAAACATACACCATTACACCATTCACCATACACCATAAAACGGTTATGTTTTACCCTACAAGTACTGTAAGTAGTTCAAGCGGAAAATGTAGGTCACAGTGACTTAATTCTACCTGGATGCTGACCTACAACCCCTAATGCATCCATATACCAAGTTTGGTGATCGTACCATGTATAGTTGTTGAGATATGCAGTCGGACGTAAATTTGAATGTAAGTCGCTCAAGCGTAACATGTAGGGCACAGTGACCCAATTCCGCCTGTATGCTGACCTTCCACCCTTGATGCATCCATATACCAAGTTTGATGATCCTACCATGTATAGTTGATGAGAAATGAAGTCGGACGTAACCTTGAATGTAGGTCGCTAAAGCGGAAAAGAAGATCATAGTGACCTTATTCCACCTGGATGCTGACCTATCACCCTAATGCATCCATATACCTAGTTTGGTCATCCTACTGTGTATAGTTATTGAAATATGAACTCGGACGTAAACTTAAATGTGGACGCGGACGGGAATGGGACGGGAACGGAGACGTTGACGCGGACGACGGTTGTACACCAATAGTTCTACCTCAACTTCGTTGAGGCGAACTTAAAATTGTCCAACACCATTTTTATTTTGCCCCCGCTATTTTGGAAAAATTAGGGTAGGGTGGAACCGTGAAAAAGAAATTAAAACTCGAATAATGTGAACCTCCAGAATACATTTTGAGTTGTAATGATTTTTCATTTGCATAAACAATATAGCTTAGCTAGTAATAGCTATACTTACTAATAAATAACTCCCGTGTCGTCTCCAAAATGCCAATTTTATCTGCATACAAATGGCGTTTTACCCACGTGGTTTTCGCGCTATAATTTTATTTGGTTTACTTAACACGAGTAAACCAGTAACATAAACACAACAAGTGAACATGTTTGGTGTCGACTTGTCTACTATGAACGAAACAAGTAAACTTCTTCAATGCCGAAAAGGTGAGAAACAAGGCAACTCACGACTACGATTAACTTTGAAAGTGAACTTAAACAAAGTAAGAAAAGTTCATATTAACAAGTGTACATACTGCAAAGTAGGAAAGAGTAGTAAAGCCCTTTTGTTTACTTGGTGTTTCGTAGACTTGTTCAGATAAACTCAACAAGTCAACTTGTCGAATGTCGACAAGGTGAGTTATAAAACAAAACAAGAAGACTTGTTTAAGTCTACAAATCGTGTTTCAACGAGACTTTCCAACTTCAGTTTTGTCCTCAAGTTGAGTTACAACCGACCAACATGTTGACTAATATACGTTTCTATACATTTAGCCCTTGGGTGCGAGATCGCCAACAAACATAAAATTAACAAGCAAAGCGCTCTTACAATCACTGTCACAAGTTGTCCGACAAAAGCGCTAATGTACTAAGCTAGTGGGCAGAAAAAACGTATAGACAAACAAGGGTGATCATCAAGTCGATTGGCATTATAAAATAGTGAGATTTGGGAACTAT
The DNA here is from genome assembly GCA_002080025.1 of Modiolus philippinarum. Classification (NCBI taxonomy): domain Eukaryota; kingdom Metazoa; phylum Mollusca; class Bivalvia; order Mytilida; family Modiolidae; genus Modiolus; species Modiolus philippinarum. The sequence goes on along the minus strand of MJUU01044462.1, from coordinate 61,564 downwards.
AAACAGGTGGTTCAAAAAGCATTTGGAAGTAACAAAAACATAATAAAATGCCAAAATTTGAAATTACGAAAGTGTATCCATATGAGATATTCTCATAGTACACCATAGAACTAGTACACCATAAGTGAATTACACCTCTCGCACTGGGAATCTTTTTACGAATATAATAGATCTCACCTACCGATCTGCGAGTCAATTTAAAACATGCTGCTACATGCGAAAAAAAAAAAAACACAAAAAAACAAAAAACAAAAACAAAAAACAGCTACCAGTTGATCAAAATGCAATTTCAATATAAACTAAATATAATTTTACTCATATAACTTCCAAATTATAAAACTTCTTGGAAAGGATGATGAAGTAAAAGTTTTAAATTACTGAATTGTTTTGATCATTTATAAGACCGAGTTTTTGGGGTTTTTTTTACTGCTCATCAAATTATTTATTTTTCATACCAAATTTCATGATTTTTTTTTAATTTCGAAACAGAGTACACATCAAGTTATATGAAAAGAAAAAATCTTTGCTCTAGAGATTAGTTAAATTGAATATTCTTTTTAAACTAAGTCTTAAACGGCGATATTTCACAATTTTTACCTGGTGAAGGTGAATATAGACAGTCGAGATCGAATTCTCTCAGGACCCGCTAGACTGATATCCATTCGCACCTAAATTTGTCAAAGGTACAACTCTATTTGATAATTAATTTATAATATCAAAATATATAAAATAAATAAAAGATACGAAATTTGAATAAAAAAGAGAGAAATATAAGCGATAAACAGAAAAAAACCGATTCTGATTGGTTTGATTAAACCCTGAATACCGTTTTCCGTTTCTGATTGGACGAACGTTAAATATCAAATAGCGATTTCCGTTTCTCGTTTCTCATTGGCTAAAACTATGAAAAGCGTTTTCCTTTTAAACTCGAATTAACGATATCGATCGGAAACTATGGGTTTCCGTCGCAAACCCCTAGTTTCCGAAGCAAACCCCTAGTTTCCGTTCAATTTCAATCGAAAACTAGGGTTTTCGTCGAAAACTATGTATACCGATCGGAAACCCATAGTTAACGTGCGGTATACCTGATATTTCGCACGAAAACCCTAGTTTCCGTTCAAAATACTAGGCATTTTTATTACTATCGCGTGCCATAGTATGGGACGCCGGTTGAATAGAAAGAACGTAACTGATTATTATAATTTCAGCTTTTAAGTAAAAATCCTAATTTTCCCTCTCTAATTTAGCAATAGACCTCATGGAAAATTCGCCATCTTCATTATTTGCTCTGAAACTGTTTCATTTTACAAAACTATACATGATTAATGAAGGCCCTTTATAATGATTCTCATTAAGGTCGGATTAAAAAAGAACATGCCTACCAGCATGAAACTTAGTTTAACATTAGACCCTTTTGGAAACTCATATTTTCTTCTTATCCACTGAAACTGCGGAAAAAAAACTCTACGAAGCTTTACTTTACAGAGTTCAATGTTGAAGCTTTCACTACAGAAAACTAAACCAAACTTAATAAATCTCAATGGTGACTTTAAGAGTAAGAACAAAAATTAAATCGTTTAACCATGTATTTGTAGAAACTATGTCTCATGTGCCTTTCATTGTTTATTTCAAATTTTATTTTCTTTCTTCTGTTGTATGACGTCCGTTAAAATCTTCCCGTGTGTGAGATGTATTTCAATTGGGATGTACTTGTTCTTGAAATAATTTCTCATATGCATACACTATCATATTTTCAAATTTTATTTATTGATTTTTTTTTGTATATTCCAAAACAACGACAGATGAATACAAAAAAGATTACATTACGCCCTCTTTAACAGCGTATCTCATCATTTTCCACTATCTTTGATTTTTTATACATTTTAGGTAAAACCCATTCAGTTGTCTGGTATAAGACCCCGTTTGACGGGGCTGGTAATACTACTATCATAGATAAGCTGCCAGTGAGACGTCAAATAGCACAAATGAGAAGTGTCGATCATTTTTGTATGAAGTATCATTGAATGAGTGTACGTTACTCACACTGTCGAATCAGACGGTGCCTTTATATACTACAACTAATTTCAATAATGGCACAAATTTCATTGTGGGCGAGTATCTTGTTTAACAGACGTGTTCTTTTCTAGTAAAAGTATGTGAGAACCGAACCTTCAGTTTAAACGAAAAATCCAGGGACAATGACAACATCGGTCAAACAAAGAAACAGAGACAGAACATGAGCACGTCAGAGAATAGAAAATGAAGACTCGCACACATATACAAAGATTCTCCTGCTTCTATAGGACATCCGCCATGTTGAACACGCCAATTCCGATGGAATTTGATAAACTTCATAATGATTTACTTAACTTACGCAACTAAGCCCTCGACGTTTTTTTTTTTACTTTTGTTGAAAAGTATATATATAAAAGAAAACAGAAATATTTACTAGATTTGCAATTACAAGTAATAGCTGATGTCGCCTAGACATCCAATTTGATGATTTCATCTTGTTCGTAGCGTCAAAATCTACAAAGAAATCAATTTTCGTTGAGTTGGACAAAGTTTAAATTTTGACGTATTTTGGTTTCCAGCTTGGAAATGGTAGCCATTTGGGAAATTTTCCTCCTAACAATTTCTTTCTCTCATCTTACTTAACATTTATACAAAATATGACCAAATTCTGCAAAACATTTTCTGGTATACTGAATCAACAATATTTTAACATAAGATTGCAGCAATCTTGTATGCAGTTTTAAAATCTTTCCAGAAATCAATTGCCGTTGAAATCGGATAAAAAAAAACTTTGACGTATTTTGACGTACTGTGGGCCGTCTTGAACTTACTTTGAGGTATGAGAATACCTCATTAATGAATGCCTCATGGTGACCTCAAGATGAAGAACAACCATAAAAGCATTTGTTTTGCCATGTATTTGTAGAGGCTTTATCTCATTTTTATTTACTCCATATCCTTCTTTGCTAATCTACTCATGGTGATCCAACTTTGAGGTAAAATGAATCGATTCTGTCCTGGCATCTCTGAGAACATTTTCAGATTAATAACAATATGTCATCCCGGCATATACTTTAATTTGAAATAAAGTTTTTGGCTGTTGCATTTAACTTTGCCCTTGACATCATTTTGAAGGTACGTCTTCCTTATGATTTCATGTATTCAATATCTCTTTTCACTTAAATTGTATTTGAATTAGAAGCAAAAAACACAAATTAATTGTAAGGATTACCAAAATTGCACTAAGTCCCATTCAAACAACGGTTCATCGCTTGATCTGCCTAGTCTTTTTATTTCAGCTTCCGTTATAAAGGTGGTATTTTATCACTAAACAACCGTCGCTTTGGTGATTTTCTTTCAACTTATCTATACAAAAAGCTCGAAATTAAGTATACTACAGATACTTCCACATCGGCCTCATTCTTTGACCTTCATCTTTAAATTGACGATAGAGGTACAATACAAACTGGGCTTTATGACAAACGCAATGACTTCAATTTTCCTATTATCAACTTCCCTTTTCTTTGTAGCAACATTCCGAAGCGCCAGCATATGGAGTTTACGTTTCACAATTCGTTCGCTACTCAAGGACGGTGACTTCCTTGATAGAGCTCAGTTGCTTACAAATAGCAAGGGTATGATACCAAAAAGTCATCACTACAGAAATTTTACGGTCGACATCACGATCTTTTGGATCACTATGGGATATCTGTTTCTCCGATGACAACAGATCTTTCCTTTTACAACTGTATATTTTACGAGAGAATATGGACTCCAACTTCAAATAACTAAATACCGAAGTTACTGTTAATTAATTGTAATGAGTTGTATGGCCATTTCGGAAAATAATTAAATAAATAAAGTTCGTTTTTCCTCTACCGGATTTGACATGTTCAACACGGCGCATGTCTTAAAAGACGCAGGAGCTGCTTACTCTACCGATACACCTAATCTCACCCATGGGTTTAATTGGGTCCGTGTTGTTCATCTGTATTTGTGTCTTCATTTTTCGTTTCTGTCCCGTACTATTTCAAGGTTTTTTTCGATGTTGCCGTTGTCAATGAATTGATCGTTTTTTGATTGACGGTTCGGTTCTCACTTTACGTACTAATTATTTTCTGTCTAAAAGACCAAAATTTTTGGTCCAATAATTTTAGACCCATGTTACAAATATAAGTCTCAACAACATTTTTTTGCCATTACATTTTATCAGCTATCAGTTCAATTAACAATTTTGTCCAATATATAGGTTACAGTCCAAAGTCAAAGAGACCAATGCCTTTTGACCTTGGCATTTTTAGATATAGCCCATCCTCAATAAAATGAATAAAAAAAGGTTTCAGGTTTCTATCTCCTTACGTTTTTTTCAGAAAAACATACTAAAAATTTTGACGATACTTTCAAGGGGCATCATTCATGAAGGGTTCATCGTAGAGTTTCGATCCAAATGTAACAATGTTCGTCATGACCTAACAAAATTTATTTGGCATTTACAGTCTATGAGCTACCGTGAACGGTTTCTGAGTTATACTAACTGTAAGATCTGAGTAAAGGTTCAAGTGACCAATGACCATGGCCATTTCGAAATTTCAACACCCAATGGCACATCTTGGGGTGTGGTCTACCCTCTTGTGAAGTTTCAGTAAGTCTAGCCAAGCGGTCTTAAAAAAATTAGTTGGACAATTTTAAATGTAGAACGCAAAAGAGGAAACTTAAATAAGTGATAATATGTTCGAATGAAAACACAGAAGTAATCCAAAACAGAGTCAATTCATTACTGCTCTTTGAAAGTATAATGATTCTTCAATACAAGAATAGGGGTCTTAAATTGATTGTGGTTATGTCTATAAGTGCTATCAGTAACTTTGATTAAAATATATATACTCTATCAGCAATCATCATCAGAAAAAAGATTATGAAATAAGACATTTCTTGAATGTTGTGTAATCATTTAAAATGTTCAGCCATATTGAAATACATAAAAAAGTCATAAAGTTTGCACCATCTTTTTTCATCTTTTAGAAAACTAGTATGTCAGGTGTTTCCCGGAAATAGATCATGATATTTGTCGATATTTGTCGATTCATTGATGAAATCAAGATTCTAAGTTTAATATGCACATTAAATGATATTTTACAGCGAAATTTATTTTTATGTTACCCTGACCTTTAACCTTGTCCTATTTTTGAAGGTGATCTTGGAAGGAAAAACGCAGAATGAATTAAATTAAACAAACGGCTTTTATCTCGTTGAATGCTTAGATTTCTGTTTTTTAAATTAATTGGTTTGCTCATTTTGAACGATTGAATTTAAACAACTGACTAAAAATCTTACTTTTCATATCTTATTTAATTAAATATCATGCAATTCGTATATGGCAACAGAAAACAAAATTTTTCCAAGGATATCATAAAGTAAAATTTTCAAAAGAATGAAATGTTTCGGTCGTTTTTAAACCACAGACTAAAACTATTTTTAAAACCTTATTAATGCCAAAACATGAAATTTGCATTTTGCACCATATAGAACCCCTTCGAAGAATATAAAGTAAAATGTTAAAAAAAAACTGATCTGTTTTTGCCATTTTTAAAGATTAATTCAAAGCACAAACTAAAAATATGACTTTAAATACCTTATTTAATCTTAATTGCATGAAATATGTATTACGCAACACATAAAGTCCCTTGTAAGAAAACTATGGTTTATGAATTATGGTTATTTTTGAAGTGTGAATTCGTACTACAGACTTTCAATTTTAGTTATGCTCACATTCAAGAAATTGATATGAAATCATTATCCTGGGATTTGTACAATTAAATGACAAATTTAAATCTAAGTCTAAACGTCAAAATTCACAACTCTTAATGTGAACTTTGTGTTATTCGTTTGCACCCAAAAATTGTCACGAGCACTACTAAATCTGACTGCTTACTTATAATATTGAATATATTTAATAAGTAAATTTGAAAAAATGAATAGAAAAAGAAAAGTGCAAGCTGTAAAAATGTCAAACGACTTTGATTCTTGATTGCAGATTCCCTTTCTTATTGGATGAACTTTAGAAACATTGTTGTGATTTCCATTTCTCGTTTCTCATTGGCTAAAACTTTAATTTTCGTTTTCGATTTAAACTGCCATTACTGACAGCGATGAGAGACTGTAGTTTTACGATGAAATCACATAGTTTTTGGGCAATTTCGATCGGGGAATACAGTTTTCGTACGAAATGCTTTTATTTTGCATTTTTGTGACTATCGCGTCCCATAAAACTGAAATAAGCTTTTGCTAAATACAGTTTTGCAACCTTTATAAAGTGTTAGCTTTACGTGAAAAAAAAGGAATCAAGAAATAAAATAAAAATGATATTAATCCACTCTTCCACACATCCTTCTCCGATTCCTTTCCCGTGAAAATTCGTAAAAGTAAGCATTATGACGGTTGTTCCATTGTGACGTAAATTTGTTTGTGTTTGTATTGGAAAGTACAAAAAAATTTACTCTCCCGCCAGGCACGTCACAAAATGTCATGATATGAATAATATAGCTACTCTTGTTATAAAAAATAATAAAAGGCTACGCCGAGCGCAGCATGATACGAGCGCAGCGTTTCGACCACTGAAATTTGAACGAAAGTAATTTAAATTGAATGTAGACACAGAAAAGAGCTTGACACTAATAAGGTGCGCGACACATTTATTATCTGGACACAAACAACGGAACAAAACAAGTGGCCCTTTTGATCCCTTAAAGCTCGGAAACGGTAAGAGACGCATCAAATCTGTTGGCATATGAATGAAAGCTTACAACAAGAGGAATCTAAAGGAAAAAAAACAATTGAAATCAAATAAAAAAAAACGTCATCAAAATTTGACAAAAAAATTTAAAAAAAAAGATTTTTGAGAATTCCTTCCTTATGGACCCCATTTATCTCATGAACGGTATATGTAATGTAAAATCACTGAATGGAAATTTCCCCAGGAGCACACTGTAAAAACCATCAAAATCCGATAGATACTTAATAACCTACAACCCAAGATATGAAAACACCCAGTTTGGTTCTATTTGGTCCTTTTAAAAAAAGATAGGTCACAATTCCCAAAAACCAATATTGCCACGAACATTATGTAAAAAAATCATAAGCATTGATCAACTAGAACTTGTGTTATCGCGCGGAAACAAAGTGTCTACAGACACCGACGATGCCGGTGACGGCACCGCCAGTGTCATACACGACCTCAAAATTTTTGCGGTTGTAGAAAAAATTGAGCCATTTTACGCCATTTCTAATGTCAATTTTTTATTTAGTCGCTGATCTAGCGGTAGAAAATAATTTCTATCACCCCAAAATTCAATTATAACTTCAGTGATTCGGTGGATAATATGTTTTCCAATAAAAAATTTCAAACCTCGATTACCATGGAAATGACATTAACGACTTGACATACTCTGAAAGAATTCAATCATTAGAAATACTATGTAAGCTGCAACGTTAACGAGTTGTATCAAAGAAACAAGTGTTTATACACAAAAAGTCGTAAAGCAAAGTATAATTTGACCTGTTAGCTCCTTTGCCACTTTTAGATTAAATGAACAGTGGTCCATGAGAAAATAAATATTTTAATCAGGTCTCATATTTCAACCTAAGACATAAGAATCATTATCATGCTTTTTAAATTGATACAAAGCTTCATATTTACCGATCTTTTTATACAAATGCATTTTCTTTTATTTTAAGATTATTTAAGCACAATTTTGGTTCACCTTAACAAAGTTAAGGGGATCACTGGAGTACACATTGCCATGGCGTCTATGTCTGTATCTTGGTGCATATCTCTGTAACTAATCAAGGTAGAGTCATCAAACTTTGCATGTAGGTACATCTAAGGTTGACTGAGAGCCTCCAAGAAAATTACGTCTTTCAGTTCAGTCTATGTTTTCTGCTTGATCGGCTTCAATTCATATTTACATCCATAAAAATATAGACACTTTGATTATTTTCCGCTTGATCGACTTACAAGTTTATGGGCGAGATTAGATGTTAGCCGCTGTGCAATGTAGGATCATCTAGCGTTACATATCCATGCTTGCCGAAAATAGGTCAGAATCCAAGCCAAATTAGGTAACTTTTGTCTATGCTTTCTACTTGAGAATTGCATTCAAATTTAAGGCCAAGTTCAGATTTCAGTCACTATAAATGTTGGGATAATCAAACGACGTATGCTTGTGTATAAATGTGAAAATGGATAACAGGAAACATCTACAATGATCGAAAATTACAATTACATGCCACAATCTACCAGGGAACTACACAGGAAAAACGCAATTAACGATAAGATATCCGAACAGTCGGAAACTCTGATTGTAGATCAGTATCCGGGCAAAACTGGGTTACTGTGACAATGTGACATAATGAGGCGAAACCTTCTAATCGTTGATTATCTATGTTTAATATAATCAAATATCCGATGATATATCGTTCTTCACTTTTTTTATATCAGAGACAAATAAATAATATATAAGACGTCAGTATACATGTACGTCTAAATCCATGTCATCTCTCTTTTTGATTCGTGCTACATTTACAATATTTACTTTTAGAGTCATGTCAAATTCCACCTGAAGTACAAGGAGCTACAAAGAAGATTTATGATTTCCGGTCATCTGGAAAAGTAAATGTCGGAGGAAATATATTATACACATGTAAAGATGGATATTTCCTTAAGAATGGTACACTACTAAGAACGTGTCACTCAGGACAAATCTGGAGTGGGCAACCACCAGTATTCAAAGGTCACTGTTTATAATTGAGAATTCCTTATTTTATGATAAAGTGTTATTATTGTAAGGTTACACTCGTCCTTTTGCAAAAGTGTCGGTCCCAGAGGCATGAGATTCATTTCCACATCTGGTTTAAAAAGTGGAAAATCTTGAAAAATGCTTATTTACAGGCCAACGTCTGTGATTCACTGTACAATTACACTCCTAGGTTAGTATGAATGACATACTAGGTGCGAAATTTTAAGGGAATATTTTCATTTACGTTATTTTTTACGAATATTGGGCCTTCAGAAAGCAATTGATGAGATTCGTTTACTGTGGTTAAACATATTTTGGACTCTCCTGCGTGCGACTGAATTTAACATCCGATTCAAGTGTACATGTCATGTCATTATTGTCACTCGTGAAAGACTGGACGTTCTGATACTACAAATGTACTTTTTAATAATGGTGACCACTGCTTGTGATTTATTTTTTGATAAAAAAGAAAGGAAATGGCGCAAATGTCAAGGAGACAACATCCCATCTCTAGATTCAAACGACCCAAAACAAATACACCATTTCTTTCCAGAAGAATTTCAGATTGCCTTAGAACATCATAACAAAATAGACTATAAGGGACCAGTTCTCAGTCAGTCAGGGGAAATTTTAGCATCAGATAAGGTTGATATGTCTAAATTTCATCTTAAAAAGTGCCACATGGTTAGATCTGTTAATATAATCTGTTTTTATTATGGCTAATGATTCATATTGCATTGAAAAAGTTCCGTCTTCCCTTCTCTTAACCACTCTGACCGGCATACAGTTGTGTTTGTTTAACAAATTTAAGTTACCCCTATCACTCATGTGTCAAATATTTTATTTTCCAAATGTTTTGTATTAACTACTCGATTGAGATATTAGTTGTCGAAATAGCTGAATGTAGTTTCTTAATTCACATATATGCACCATCATTTAAGGTAGTTTGGGTGTCTAAGACTGGGCATCTTTTTTGCGCATCTAAGCAAAAATTCAATAATTCAATGAGAATATTGCCCAAATGATTTTGTGTGTCTTTAATACAATAATAAAAATAAAAATGAACAACAATTATCAAGTTTGTTCGAATGATATTACATATTTGCCAAAAATTCAAAAAGTTT
>MJUU01044462.1:26245-48094 GCA_002080025.1 Modiolus philippinarum | reverse complement strand
GCTGTGGGTGTTAAAATTGTTCTGTGAATACTTTGTTCATTTTTACTCATATTAATCAATTCTTGTCGTAATAAGGCAGGGGGTGCATTTATTGCATATTAAACTTCCTTGGTTGAGATATTATCTATTTATCTAAGTAACAGTATAGGGCGGTTAAATATTTTATCTTATAGTTATAGTATAAACATGTAGTATAGATTCAGTATTTTTACTTTTTAGCTTATACAGGTTATTTTTTTTTTAATAAGAATAAAACACATATAAGTGATAAAAATTTATTCACTATGAGAAAAGTTTTGTCTAAAGATAAATCCGTACTATAAGTAGGTAATCACCAACTTATGTGGATGAAATTAAGTAAACTTTTTACTGTTTTAAATGTGCTAGAACTTGATATAAAGAGACAGTGTACATATATGTAAAAGACATTTCCCTTATGCAGTTATGGCTTGTTTATAATTGCTAATTGGTGGAGGAATTGTAAATGTGTATTTCGTAACCCGCTTATAAGTGGAACTGGGATATAGGTATTCTAGTTGAATGCTGCTATGGAACTGTGCTACATGGTGGTGGGTTATAATACCATAGTGCTTGTATAGTATTTTTATACCAGGATTCGGATTACTACTGGAACTTTTTACATAAACCGAAATATATTCTGGTCTGCACAATTTTACTTTTATGTAAATTTTAGCCTACACATGCATGTAAGTTGCTAAATCTGCTTCCGTTGCTATAAGCCATTTAAACATCGCGCCTAAAGTTATACTGAAGACGTTGATGGTGCTCCAGATAGTGGAGGGACAACTAAAGAAGAAAGAAAGAAAGAAGGTGGTCAGTATTACATTTTGAATAAAAGTGACAACCAAACAAAGGGAGAGGCCAGTAAGGAAAATCTATGACATACGACAGAATCAAGGGAACACACCCCAACACAGAACATTTATGGCAAGCTGTTATATCCCCGACTTGGAATGGGCATTTAATAAATAAAATGGTTTGTTAAACCAGTCTTATGATGAATCAACCTCCCGCTTATATGACAACTAACTATAGCTTCTGTGTGCCCAGATTATGTTAAATGTCAAAGCCATAATATTGTCAAAACATTACATTTTTTAAACAGGTGATATGTCTTTCTCGTTCGATGTACAAGCCTTGTCTCATGATACAGGTTAAATGTTTTTGTCGCTCGGTGCACAAATCACACCAAAGTGGCATGAAGACAAGCCTCAAAGAAGAAGCCAAAACTTAAACAGAACCGTCTTCCATAAAATTGAAAATTGGAATTGAATATTGATCAATCAAATCTGGATATCTTCCAATAAATTTCTGGAGCAAAACTATTAATCTGCATTTAACGAAGACTTGATTAAAAAGCTTACGAATTAAATATCTGTGTCGTTGCAAAAAATCTTGATTGTGACTACATGCTCTAGCGTAACGGGTTAATTATAAATATATACGCCATACTTTAGGGAAACGGAATATTACTCTCGAGGTGTGGAAAATTTACAATATCAAAATTGAAATCTTCTCTTCTGTCATTAATTCTTGCGCTGAGGTTGCCAAAATTACAAAAGTAATTACCAAAATTTGAAACTATGATAGTATATCCATATGAGTATATACGGATGTAGTTATGGCAATATTCAAAAATAAGAATGGCATTCGATGCGACAAAAATGAAACTCTAGGCTATGAAATAAATAACAACGAAACAATATCAACAAGAGTTGTTTAAAATAGACTGGCTGAGCTTAAATAACAAAATACCGAAGTTACTGTGAATTTTATTTCTGCATATGCGCATTTCGACAACTTATGTCTCTTCGGTGCAGATAAAATCTAAACATTTGGAAGTCCATAAACCGAAATAAGTACAAACAGTTAATGACCACACCACGTGCTTGATAAATGGGACCAGATGCGTCTACAGGGTTACCATTTTTAGTTATGCATTAAACTTCGAAAATGGAAAAAAGTACACTGAGTTTATTGCAAAATAATTGGTATTCAATTCAGTTCAATTGAAAGATATTCAAGTTCAAAAGATAGATGTGTGTTTGCACGTTTAAAGAGGCAAAGAATATTCACACGACCTTTGTTTTTCTTCCCCATTTTAAATACTTTTCACTAAATTAATGACGAAAAGATGACAGGAAGCACTTACAATGGCCAAACATTACAATCACATGTCACAATCAATCAGGGAACCGCACAAGAAAAACAATAAAATGACAAAAGACAAACATAGATAACGATAGGAACTCGGGATAGCCGGACTTGGTACTAGCAACAGCCAGTGGTAGGGTTAAACCGGTNTATGGGTACCCAAACCTCCCCTTTTTCTATCCCGTTTCCCTATAGTATAATAAACATACAAATAAAACCCAATACAGGTAGACCAATAACTCTAAGACCACAATCTTGAAAAGGAAAGAATACACAAAACGTAATTTAGAAAGATGGGTGGAGGAGTGCTCGCCGCTAAACTGCCGGCTAGGTCAAAGGGCTTAATCTGCTGGTAAAACTACGGAATAATAATCCAATTCAAAACTTCCCAAAGGGTTTGCTAAAGAATCGTCATGGATTTCAGTAGACATCGGCAGTATCAGTGAGAGGCCAGTATAATTGTAAAATCTTCAAGTCATTGGACCCCATAGCAAATTTAACGGAATCATAAAGGATATCCGGTCATTATCCCCTATCAGGCGGGGAAGTGGTTGAAATAGAACAATAGAAATTTAGCTCTCGTTTAAATGAGGTAGAAATGTTACTTTTTGGATTGTTTACCATAGATGCATTATTATAAAAGTTATTTCCAATGGAAAAAATACTAATATTTTTCATCCTTATCATTTGAATTTATATAAAAACAACGTAGATTGCCGCAGCTAAACGTATAGATGCACATACACTGCACAAATCGGCATAAACGATCAATTTAATGTCTGTCTTTCAAAGTGGATCCCCAAAAAGGCCATCTTTAGATTTTGACCAAAATTTGCATACGGATTGCCAATATCCTTTTTAATCCATGTGCAAATTTTTGAGTCCGCCCATTGTAGCGTTTCTCCAGAATAAAAGTCCAAACACGGTCAAATTTTTTATTTCCAATGCATTCTTTATGAGGTTTCTTTCAGGAATCAACTTTGAATAAAAACGAAACTGTTAACAAATCACCCTAAAAGAATACCAAATGGTAACAACCCTTATATTACACTTCAAATACTAATTAGCACATGTCCGAAAATCTTGAAAATTTAACAAAGTGAAAATGCTAAAAGCAATACATGCTCCTTTGATTACCCCATATGTTTATTTCACGGTGAGTACATATAACTCGCGAGCTAAAAATATAATGAAAAGTCCATTTTCTCCCTACTTAAAAACTTGAAAAAAAGTGGATCCTGAAAAAGGCCATATACAGAAATCAATTTCATATGCCGGTTTATACGATGCATAATTATATATTAAATAATACTCATAAATGGTGTTTCCACCCATGCCCTTTGAGGGTGGCTAGGATTTTTTCTTTATTGTTAGAAATTTGACAATCAGTTAGACTTGGTTTCAGAACAACGTTTTATAAATTAATCAACGACAATTGTATATTTCTCATATCTCCGTACCATTGTGATTGTTGCAGCGTAAGATACATAGTATGTGAAATGTAAAAAAATACCGCAAATGTTTTTTGTTTGTTTGTTTACCGTGGTTGTGTCATTAGACATCTTGTTTATTTGAGGAAATGACAGGTATACAAATTTACAGGGGAGACAATTTTTGTGAACTACTTCCCTGCCTGCTATTACTTAAAGAAATGTAAGTTACGTCCCAGTTTTTCTGGATTTTTTTTATCATTTTTTGACATTTTTTAAAAACATTTCCGTAAAAACGAGAGTGAGAAATGCCTTTAGTATGTATTAGGTATCCCGAAAAAGTCTGTATTGTGACGAAATTCAAGTTGTATTGGTTTCAAGAATTAACATTTTGGTGGATGGCTCGTTCCCTTGTATGTTATTGTACCTATTAATAGAAACAATATTACTGACATAGTTTGTGTGAAATAAATAAGTAATGGTTCACGTTGATAACTTCACAGTCTTCTTGAGTCAATAGGGTATTCATTTGTATCGAATTGTATAGTCAAGCAGTAAGACGTTCTAAAGTTGCGATGTCTACTTTCACTTTCATTGTTTACATATTTTCACTGGTTAATAGACGATATTCCACTTTCAATTTTTGGGTAATTGTCGACATCTTACCCCGAATCTACTGGAAACTGGTACCTGACGTCAGTTGAGCTAATCTAGGAATTCTCCTATTTATTTTCTTGACCTAAAATAATTTGGTTGGAAATGACCCGCCTGGAATAAAATATTGATTTATGACACGTTCGACTTTTTTCCAATCATAAACACCTTTCATATGTTGATAGAAGAATTTTTTCCCTTTGCCCTCATACAGCGGGACGCCATTTTTACCCCGTTTGACCTCTTTGACCCGCCATTCTAATACCCGGAACGTTCCGGAATTGGACTTTTGGAAAAACGTTTATTAAAGATATCTACAGATAGTAATTTCTTGGGTTGTTGCTAAATCTCACCCGCTACAAGGAGGTAATAAATATCCATCATCCGGAGTACATTCATTCCGTGTCTGTAGTACGTTTCGTAAATATCGTATATCATGGCGGCGCCCATGCCAATGCCGGCTAACTATGTGCACACATACAATAAAGCCAAAGAAAGCATAGATCTATATGAAAATGACACAACATCAGCTTTTATAAGCAAGCGCTCTGCAAATAAAAACGCGTTTCGCTTAGATTCATTTCCAAGAGGTACGTTTTCCGGATGGCTCTGTATAAGGTCCTAGGGTCATTAGTTACATATCATACCCAACACAATTACCAATACCACCTTTAGCCAGTTTGTTGTCCAATGGTCCCTTACACATGTGACAGGGTGTTTTTAATGCATAATATCTAAAATGATATTTTTAGATTATGGAATTAGTGTTTATTAATTAATTCATATTGTTTGTTTTTAACAGTTCGTGAGATAGCGTGTTTGAGAATGTGAATATCCCTGTACTGAGCCTCTTCTATTCTTTACTGTTTCCTTGAACTGGTTCCTTTCAATTCTATTCTATTTATGTTTCATGTCTATCTTAATTCTGATTGGTCATTAGGTTTTGGCTCAATATAGAATTTTGTAGTGGCCATGATGATGACGGCTGTCAAATTTGTAACTTAAATTTTGTGCCATGAAGTAATTTACAACTTAGTAACTCATATCTGGAATATTATTATTCTTTTGGGAACAACATGATTCATTTAATGAGTAAGTATTTACTTTATATCACACGTATGAAAGGTAGAATGAATGAAGCGTGAATGGTAATTTTCCACCCGATTGATTGTTGTCACAGTAATNTATGTTGATAGAAGAATTTTTTCCCTTTGCCCTCATACAGCGGGACGCCATTTTTACCCCGTTTGACCTCTTTGACCCGCCATTCTAATACTCGGANTGACATGTCAAACATGCATTGCATTATTGTTATTTTATTGAATAAACATGGAGTTATGCGCACTTGTATAACAAGACATCTGCATCGATAACATTTATTTGATTGATTGATTGATTGATTAGTATTTAGTGACACTTAAATACACATAGTATTAATGTACACATGGTAATTTAATAATATTGTTATTTTTGAAAGTTTAGAAGTGTAATACATTTTGAAATACAGAAAACATTTTGGTATAGATAAATTTAGTATTATTCCAACCACACTGGTATGATATAGTTGTTTTAATATACATGTTTATATATATTTTCAATAGTGACTGTGATCTGTATATTTATTAATAGCAAACTGTTATATATTGTTATTATTATATTACAGGGTAATTTGTATGCTGTTTTCAATAAACATCAGAACCCTAGATGGACTCTTTTGTTACTCATGCCTGATCAGAGCCCCCATTACACACACACTAGAAATATCAACACAGTTAGGAAATACGCTACCATTTAACCTAAAGGTATAATCACAGCAAATCTAGGAAAATAAGCTTGGTACGGATCCACGGATACAGTGGCACCATCTGGCGTGTAGGAAGTGGCTGACCCCCTGCACGTTACAGTACATGTATTAAGTATCCTGAAAATAAATTAGAAACTTCTACCCAGTCTTTAATTTTACAAAATAAAAGTTTATACAAAAAAAAACAAAAAACAAAAAAAAAGAAAAGAAAAAGAAAAAAAAACAAACAAACAAACAAACAACAAAAAGCAAAAAAACAAAAAAGCAAAAACAAAAACAATTTTTTTTTAATTATTGCATAAACTAGCTAATAGCGTATAATTAGTGAAGGGAGTAGACCTGGGTAGGTATACAATTCTCTACCTAATTTTTAAAATTGTTGTTTACAGTATTTAATAATATATATATATGTTCCAACATACTTTCAGGAATTTTGGAAAACTTTCACTGTTCCATTATCTTTTTTTATATCTCAAAGATGCCTTGCTTCTATGTATTATTTGCTCCGTTCAGGAACCGAGGTGTATTATTTTTAATATAACGTTTATTTGATCGAAAAGTTCTGCAGTATAAATAAGTGTGATAGTAAGTATGAAGCACAATAAAAAGTAAATATGAAGCACAATGATATATTTTTATGGATTCAAAAGAAATACAAAGGTCTCCCCTAAAAATTTGACGAATGTCCCCATTTTGACCACCAGAAAGAAGACCAACACATCAATTAAGAAAAAAAATCACTTAGATGTGATATTCAACTGCTCTGCCGGAAAAAAGACTTATACAATCTAATACCATTGAAAGTGCAAGATCGAGAAATCTCAGACACCCAAGGGTAAAACTTCAATATTTCTCTGACGAGGCTTGCCGAATCAGACAACTATTGAAATATTACCCGAGGGTATCTGAGATTTCTAAATCTGGCATTTTCAACGGTGTTTGAATGTTTTTCTCACCGCTATAAGAAAATACAAGTTTCTGTACAACCATACTATAGTTGGCGTCCACCATGTCTAAGCATTTTACTATGATGTCGATAACATCATTATGTATTTCCTCACTTGAAATGCTTTCCTCACCCGTAAGTATATCTCAAACGGCTAAAATAGGTAATGGCTTGTCTCAAATGTGAGATAGTAGTTTTATTTTCACCATAAAATTGGGATTAACAATATATTTAGTATACATAATATCTATTTTAGACTTCATATTGTCATCGCAAAATTCTGGATGTAGGGTGCTTTTTTAAGAGACAACAAACATCTATTTGTTGCGTGAAAATATGTGTATGTTGCAGACCATTTAAAGATACGTATACGGTCGGGGTAATATAAAGCAAATCTTAATGATAAAGTGGATTATATTATTTAACAAAAGTGATGATGTTCAACTCCGTTATTTATGTAGTTTTGGTCCACACTGACCTGTTTTTTCATTAGTGTATACTGTATATATCCTAAGAAGTCAAACTTAATTTTTTTTTGAAAATTTACTGATGAAATCGTCGAATTATTCGTTTACAAATGAATAAAGCTAGCGGAGAAAAAACGAGATGTTTTTAAATATGGAAAAGGTGCTTCGACAGAATGCAAAAGAGAAGAAGTTCGTCTTAATAAGTTCTCAACAGTTCGACATGAACAGAAAGGTGTGCACCTGTAAAAGAGCCTACAGTTATCATATTGTTTCTGCAAAACTATTTTAATGACACGTTTTCTTAAAAAAACCTATAAAACAAAAAAAAAATGTATTGACATTGGTTCTGTCTCTTTAGATACATTCACAATATGTGCAGTAAATAGAACGAATGAAATACAGTGAAGAAGTAAAAAAAAAGGTTCTCCTGACCCTGCACCAATTAGCTGGATACGACGTGCCCATTCGGACCCTCCGTCGGTGTTGTTCATCTGTTTAAATATATGTTTGACTTTTCATTATATTCTAATTTTACATGTTTTACACATATTTCATTAAAAAAAATATTCACTTGAAGGAATTTCTTGAGATACCCATACGCAGTAAGCATACCGAAATGGTCTGGCTCGTATGAGTATACGCATACGGTCGAACCGTAGGCGTATGGTCGGAACTTACGCGTACGGTCCAAATACGGGTATGGTCTGAACATATATATGGAACAGTGCAAAACAGATTTATCTCCCATACCCTAGGTCTACCCTTTATTATGGAAAACGTGGTGGTATGCTTAGATTCAGAAAGATATGATTGTGTTGAAATGTCCTTGGGTATTCTTGATGTGATTTTCCGTTTAAAAGAGTTAATCAATACATTTTCTATATTTCCAGTTAAAAAAAAAACATCACGAACAGATCTGCTTATTAAATGCATGGAAAATTCACAGATGCTTGTTGTTTCCAAATGGTGCAGTCTGATGTGTATGGTTCTCATTAAAAATTAGTTACTTCATAATGTATGCTACAATTAATACACAGCTATAAATCAAATTAATTGTAATTTATGAGTCCTTCTCATGTTGCTTTATATTTTCTTATACGTTAATAGACCATATCAGAGTTCTGGTATTTAGATTCACAGTTGTTGTTTGTCAACCCTACGTCACATACATGTCAATCCCATGTGACCAAGAACACACTTCAAAAACATAATTTCTTGACGTTTTAGGCTCTATGACGTGACGTTTTCTATACTGTGATATGTTGACAAGTGGTCTGGTAAATCCTGATACCAGAGCTCGGATATAGTCTATTCGTAACATTTTACTGTTCAATGGTGTAATAACAAATAAAGAATGAAAAATTAAAAATCTTACATTATTATTGTTATTGAAATGCTGAAAATATCACTGTAAATGTATTACGTAAAACTTTAATGCACAACAGTTATATGATACTCTTTTTGCATCTTAAAAGAACTTGATCTGTAAGATTTTAATTCGTATTAGACTTTATCTTGAAGTCACCATGAGGTGTAAAACAAAGAACATTTCTCATACCTCATAGTAAGTTAGCACCGATTGAATAGCTCAGTATCAGCCACATTCGTGTATATTTGCTTTTGGTCATGAATGCGTGGTCGTCAGCAAACATAAAAATAACTGGCGAAGTGTTAGTCTTTTTTTTGTCAGGCAAAGAACACTCTTCGTCCTTTGATATGTCTTACTTTCGTCATTTGATATGTCTTACTCTGTAGACAGCATTGTCAGTTGATCAATTAAGGATAAAGTCGACATCGGAATTGTCAAATCCTGGAAGATGTGAAGTAAGTGAGAACCGAACCGTCAGTCTAAAAAGAACAATCCAAGGACAATGGCAACGTCGGAAAAACAAAAAAAACGAAGACATTACATGAGCATGACACAGAAAAGAAAATGAAGACACGCACATATACAAAAATGAACAACACGGACCCAATAAAAACCATGGGTGAGATCAGGTGCACCGGTAGAGTAAGCATCTCCTGCTTCTTATGACACCCGCCGTGTTGAACATGTCAACTCCGGTAGTAAAGTCAAATCCGGTAGAGGAAAACAAACTTTAGTGGCAAAGAGAAAGATCTGTTGTCATCTGGGAAACAGATATCTCATAGCGGTCCACAAGATCGTGATGTCGACCGTAAAACTTCTGTAGTGATGACCTCAAGTTATGGGCAACATACCCTTGCTTAAGTAGCCTATTTGTAAGCAATGTGAATTTAGGATTTCGATACGTCATACATGTATCATTCAATGATGCTATGGTTAAGTCCATAGACTTACTTGAGTGATAAAAGTGACATAGGCTAAATTTATACCTGACTCCGCAACTTTTGGGATATTGTTTTTGCTCTATTCAAGAAATCATAGTACAAACTAGCTCGGCAATAACGAATTGAATGTGAAATGTTCACGCAAAAAGCTGGAGAGGTAGGTATATTGTTGCTAAGAAAGGGAAAGTTCAAATTAAAAACAAAAACAAAAACAAAAACAAAAACAAAAACAAAAAAAAAACATCACGCTTGTCATATAGCTAAAATTTCAAACGTTCATCTTCGTCAATATACAACAAAAGATCTAGGAATGAACCTGAAGTTGGTGAATCAGAAGTTTCTCTAATTTCAAGTGTTGATCTATTATAAGCCAAAATTCTGAAGGTAATGTTGTCCATTTCAAAGCCGTTACATACAACTCGAGAATGATTCTTTGAAATGGTATTTGAAAATATTGATTGGCATTTAATGCCAATATGAGACTTTGTAAATATATGATATTAAATTAACAGTTCCATAAATCAAGCAACATGTAAGTCCCTACATTCTGTATGTTTAACCACTTGAAAAGCATGAATTTACTTTCTCATTCTTCATTTATTGTACAAATGTGTTCTTTGTAGTTCTGGATGTAGATTCCAGACATTATTTATAGTCTGTACAGGACTTTTATTATTTCAGACAATATCATAAACCGCCAATACATCCTTTTATTAGCATTTATCGAAGCAAATCCGACAGAAATCTGTCTGTAATTAACGTGGTAGCACTACATCATAAACAAGAGTGGCCGCATATAGAAACTAATCTGTTATTTCTACTGACAGTATGACCACTGCAAACAAAAACACAGTTATAAGAATTGATGTTTTCATTCAATATAAAGTTAGTTAGTCTGAAAAAGATATATTGATTACGATTAAGGATGAAAACAAGGTTTGAAATCGCTAACAAGAACAATGGGTCAAACAATTTTTAACTTCTATTTTCTTATGTCATAATAACTGATTTATTCTATTTATGGACTGGCATAATAGAGACAGAATGTTCAAACTTACCACAGGATACGTTTCAAAATGTAAAATAGGACAAAGAATATAATTTCATCTATAATTTTTGCTACTATTTGAACTTTTGCAGCTCAGATACACTAGAAGATAGCTTGGCTATTTCGATCTTATCACGATCTTAGCAGGATCACACAATTTTGTGAAGACAGTGTATGGTATTCAGTCGTATATCAATATAATTGATTTGAAAGACGATTAAGATCTGTTCAGTTTATCAAGATCTTACAAGAAAACTGCGATCAAACAGGATCAAATCAAGATGTAGTTTGATCTTAACAAACTTACCTCGTGTTGATCGTTCCTGAACGCAATTAACAAGTGGATCTTATTTGATCATTAACTATCTAATCATGTTTTGATCGTCCTTTGAAATCAACTATCTTGAAAACCAACTTTGAATCTGATACCGTCTTCACAAAATTGTGTTAAGTCTGTCAAGATCGTTATAAGATCAAAATGCCCAAACAAAATTAAAATATTTGCTAGTGATAGGTATTCAAGAAAAGTTCTGACTTAGGCTGGTTCTATGGCATAGTTCATAAATTTTCTCTTCGGATTTATTTACGAATTACAGCCTTTCAAATGTTAACTTACATCAAAAATAACTAATGAAACTTAATGTACAACTGATGATTGTCGGAATTTTCATATATTGCACCAAATTTGGCAAAGCAGTGATCTATACATATGCGGGGTTTCCTCACCGTTCACTGAAGATCTTATGGTAGCTTGGAGTTGTTATTATTCCCCTTTTGGGCGTTGTCTCTTTGAAGCATTCCCCGTTTCCCTTCTTCTTTTCTATATATCGTGTTTTCAGGGTTTGCGATTTGATCTGCACTGAAGAAACATAAGTTGTCGTACTAGCGATTTGCAGAATCTAAATTTACAGTAACTTTGGTATTTTGTATTATGTACAAATGTGTTTGCTTAGCTTGTGATATCTACCATAAACATATCATTTGTTTAAAAAGTTATCACTTAAGGATTTAGTAAGGTGAAATTAAATAAATCTACGATTTTAAATTGATACCCCAAATGGAAAGAGCATTTGTTAGAGGAATAAAGTTAGCTAAACATATTGATAGGTTATGGGCCTTGTTTTCAAGATATATCACATTTTGAGAAATGGCGGGAAAAGCTCTCTTGGACTTTTACTTTAGTATTGCATGGACACAATATTGATTTGTTTCACATGGAAGAAAAATCTACAATCTAATAAAATTTTGCTTACCGACTTAAAATGAGCTTCTGAAGACTTTGATGACTGGAAAATTGGGTGTAATGAGGCAAAATATTTTACATACTAGTAATAGTGGATAAAATCAGAGAAATCCGAATGACTTTTACAAATTAAAAAAAAAAAACTTCACCTTACTACATCCTTAAGTACACAAGGGTAGACTAAATTAGTACATCAATTTATCGATGATCAATTCAGGAACCTTTCCCTGTACCAAGTCCAGATATCCCGAGTTCCTATTGTTATTTACACTTGACTTTTGCGTTTTTAGTGATGTTTTTCTTGTGAGTTTCCAGGAGAATTGTTACATGTAATTATAATTTATTTCCCATTGTGGGTGTTGCCTGTTATGTTTAAATGTTCTAATTCCTGGCTGCCCTGATGTCTTATGTCTCGCTTTTCTTGTGCAAAAAATGTTCTCATGCTTTTATCGACATTCTTCGCTCGAATATATACATTCATAAATAATTTAATTGTTTTATATTCTTCTTTTGCTATGGATTTTGACTTTTTTGAATAAGTAATCACAAACATTACTAATCTGCCGTACCAACAAAGTACTATTATTGCATAAAAAGTTGGACAAAACAGACTAAGTTAAACATCATTTGTTGGATGAAAAGAAATATAGACTTAATCGTTTTGTTTCATTGATATTTTTAACTCTTGTTCATGCAATTATTTTCCTTGAATGATGTTTGCTGGTCATGTTTATGTATTTCATTCAGATGTTCAGACTTCTCCGGTTTAATCCATATACAAGTTTTATATTTTTTGTCCGGTGACCCACTTTTTTTCATAATTCCAGTTTATACATTTTTGGCGCGTTCTTACAAAATTTTATGCGAATGATGATATTTTGTCACATCAATTAACGGATAAACATTACTAATGTTAAACCTATGAAAAATTTAGAGAGTTCAGTTTCCAGCCATGTTTTGAAACACAAATGACTTCGGTAGCCTCCAATTTTTGGCTTACATTAACTTTTCTTCAATTTTCTAATTTATAATCAAAATTTAATTAACATACTTGTTATTTTGGGATTGACCAGGGAACATTTAGAACTCGGCTTATGGCAATTGATCCCAGGCACACGACCAAAGAAGTCAGTCATAAAACTGAGAAGTCAGTCATAAAACTAAAACGGACACCAAAAAGGTAATGTTTCAGCACTTTTGTACAAAAATATATTTGATATCGAATGATGTAATTGAGATGTCAGATTAGAATTACAATACAAATAGCGAATAGAAGTGAGACTAGTGGGAACCATAGATGCTTACCTTGTGGAAGAAAAAATGGGGCTGACATGTTTTATCAAACAAAATCCTGTGATTTCATATCTCATTGCTGACGTTTTTCAAATGCCCAAATATTTTCTGATTCCTGAATGTTGCAATTATTTTTATATATGGAGAGCTTTAACGTCACTTGTTTCTTTTAATATATGGTTCGTTTTTAATCACTACATATACATATATCAGAAACACCTCACTCTTCTTTTGTTTTTGTTTTAGACGTTTTATTTCGCTGCATTAATAGATTAATCGACTGGGATAGAGTCTTCTACTCTGTTGAAAGCTTTAAAGCAATTCAACCTCCCCTTGACGTTATGATAGAAAAATATTAGCAGAGAAAAAAAAAATCAAATTCAATATATAACCCTTTATTGCACTAATTTTTCTATCTGCAATATCGGAAACAAATATGTATTGCAGCTGTGATGGATCTACACTGTACGTCAAAGACATGACGCATATTGTTTCAAGTCGTTTCATAATCTACAAAGCTTTGAAGATAGACTTTATTAATATTTATCAGAATATGATATTAGAAACGCGACTTTCTTTTATGTAAAAGACGAACAATATCTTCCTTTGAAGTTTTGATATGACCGTTATTTATCATGCATCAGATGTAACATACCATTATATTTCAATGCCATAAAAGGATACAATTATATCTATACAACATAAAAAAACAATAGCAGATCCATCAACAGAGATGCTGTTTTCCTGATCTTAGTATTTACAAAAATAATGCTATAAAATATAGGAAAACAGAAAAGAACTTGTTATATAAAGTGATAAATGTATTTGCACTGCATGAACTCTGCATAGTCCTTTTACATTTATGCATTTAACATATTTTGAAATTGTGATTTCGACTTTTTTTCATTTTTCTAAAGAACATTAAAACAATAATTATTTTAGCTTTGATAAAGGGACACAATTCTTTGTTTCATTTTACATCTTTTATGATCTGATTGTAACATTTTCAATACATGTAATGAAAAACATCAATCAAAAGCAATATGCTTATAAAATATGAAAATATCTATTCTTGGTACATGAACAATTTAAGGTTATACCCATACCATAACTGCAATTTAAACAAAAGTACAATGAAACTAAATATCAACTTATATCTGTATTATTGATTGTGCTGATTATTTGTCCGTAGCTGCAGAACCCTAGCTGTTATTGCCCATGCACAAACTTGTTGATAGTTGAAACCGTGGAGCACAAGAACGAGCTGTGCATGTGGGAGATACTCCTAAGTTTAAAAACAACGTTTAATTTGATCTCGCAAGTTCCATTAAAATCAATAAAAGGTCGAATAAAGGTCTTAGTTATAGTATAAAGGAGAAATTGAGATGTCAGAATCCGTTACGATTACAATTATGAAAAAGATAAGACAAATCAGAGTAGCCATCTTGATAAAGGAAAGGAAAAACTGCTTAAAAGCCTGACATCATTGGAGAGAAAAGTAAATAAGAGTGAAATAAAACTACAACAAACTCATAAGCAACTGTCAACGATGAAACCGTAAATTGTTTCAATAGAAATAAATTACGGGAAATTGAGGACTCAAATAGGATATTAAGGTGCAAGATATTATAAATAAAAGATAACATAGGTGCACATTCTTTTGAAAATATACATAAAACACAAGTTCATGCAGAATTCACCCAAACGTTGAAATTCTTTTACAGTTAGAATTGAAAAAAGATAAGGCACGTTTGTCATACTATGGAGCAACTAATGAACTGTACACAGCAAAATACTTCTCAATCTAAAAATAGAAATACGCGTTATATTTCTTAAATTTCAGAAGCGACACTAAGTGCAAGCTAAGATTCGGTACCCTATTTTCACGCAATATGTTACCCCACAGCCTACAGTAAGCCATGCGTATACAAAAAACATTGTCAAAATCAACTCTCAAATTGTATACAAGATGCACACAATATTTGCAACAATCAAATTGTCAAAGAAGATGAACTTTTCAATTAGCCGAATAAGTGCTCTAATTTTTTAAAATGAACTCAAAACCAGCTAATAATAAAATACAAACCGAAGGCTCTAATGCCAGTACGACCACAGAGAAGGCACCAGTGAGTATCACTACAGTTTTCAATCAATTTATACCATCCAAAACCCACATGGATGAATCATTTGGTGTTTTTAGTTCTGCTTTCTGCATAGATCGAATGTGATGCCTCTACAATAAAATCCGATAAATGCCATATCTCAATATTATCCTACAACGTTGAGAGCTTTAGGTCCAGTAAGCCGCATATAAATGAAATTAAAAGGAATAACGAGATGCGTGTTTTACTAGAGCATTGGCTATATCCTCAGACAAATAAAAAATTCAACAAATTCAACCTGAGCTCAGATCTCCAGTCAGTTCAATCTGTTTTGATATCACCGCATCAGAAGCCTCGTGGAATGGTTGGAATTGTAAAATTCAGCAAAGACAGTTTTAGTAAATGTGTTGAAGATAAACTGGATAGCTACACTGTAAAAATTAAATGAATGCCTAAATCAATAGAGGTAACCTACCGTGTCATGGTAACGCCATGACAGATAAGAAATATACGCAGATTCATTAGATATTTTGAGGGAAATCCTACATAAATAAAATTTTGATTGTCGGTGATCTTGCTGCCTCCATGACAAGAGATACACTTACTACTGGAGATAAAATGCTAGTGTCGTTTGTAATTGAAGAATTTAAAAAAAAATTAATTGAAAGGGTAGTACTAAATCCTAGCGGCAAGAGTAATACTCAAATTGATTACATAATACAGAGTAATAATTAACTGTTAAATAGTTGCTGTTAATTTGGATTGTGTTAAAGTTTTATATTACACTCAATAGGGAAGCAATGAATACTTCTCAACGTGATCCTGTCCTAGTTCAAACTGGATATTCGAAAATTGATGAGCATAAAATGGAAATTGACACTTTCAAATATACCAATCATTGGTTTCATCAGCACTACGGACTCTAGATATTGACCATGAACAATCCATATGTGATAATGCAACATGGATTTATTCCGGCAGTGTATTCTTTCCTTCTGGATAAAATGCACTAATGTAGAATATCCACAACATCTAATTGACTAATCAACATAAAGTACTGAACGTGACAGAATAAACCCCAAGGTAGAAATACAATAACTACACCTGAATGCTTTGTTGTTATGGATGGATACTATAATAGGCAAGTTGAGCTGGACAGAATCCTCCTAGACAATGTATCTTATAACAATTATAGGTATATAGCATTTGAAACATCTGAATTGAATGATATAATTATGTCAATGAAAAAAGGAAGGCACCTGAAAGCTTTGGAATTATGAGTGAACACCTGAAATATGCTGGACCTAAACCGTTGTCAGTACTTACTCGATGAATCTTACATTTGAAAAAAAACTAGAACAATTTGAATTTAAATTAAGGATTGTCACACCTGTTTTCAAAAACAAGGGAAAAACCATTGTTTGGTACGAATGGTTGTAAAAGAATCACAGTGGTAAACATACCATGTGAATAACATCGAAGCTTTATTGCTAACAATCAAATGTCGCTGTTCTAATCATTGAGCTTAGGGCACAAGCTTAGGATAAAAAGAACCTATATTAGTGGGCTTTTATATGCTTTTCAAGCCTTTTAAAAGTCTGGTATAGCTCCTTGTTAAGGCAAAATTACTGAGCCGGAATTACTGGAAAGCACCGATTAATTTTTGAATTAATGTTGCAAGAACTAAGTATCAAAGTAAGAAGGAACAATAAAAACTAAGAATTTAAGGAAAGCAAAGGTATTAGTCAGGTTGGTGCATGGTCCGGGCTGCTTTTAAAACATTTATTGATTCACTACTCACGTTGTTTGAATACCACAGATTTTGAAGCCACATACAGCCAAATTTATCATGGTACTCCAACGATAGCTGATAACGTTACATTAGTCTCAATTGTCTATTTTATACTACGTAGATATATACAAGAATTGATTCTTTGTAACTAAGGTGTATTTCTTGGTTTTGGTATGTATTTGTAGAGATTTATCCCATTTACATTTAATCCATAAATCTTCTTCTCTAATGATATGTCAAGTTTAAACCGGTTTTGACCCGTTAGATATAGCTTTAAAATTTAACTATCTCTAGTGGATAAAATATGGTAATGAACGGGATCTTGTGGTGTAATCTATATATATTGTTAACATATAAAATGTAGAATTATATTGGGAGCTCACACCCCTCAATCCAACAGACATCAATTCAACACATTTGAGGTAGAATCAAACTGTGCATTATGTATTCTGATGAAGACCGTATCCGATTTATTCAGAAATATCCAGTATAACAAAATGTTCATTCTTTAAAGAAGGAAAGAAAGTTCATCTTGTTTAATTCATGACCTGACAATGAGGTGTTACTGGACAGTGGCTCTAAGCCGTCAATCTCAGCAGCATGTAATAGAAGAATAGTAACTTTTTGTATTGGACTGTGCTATGTTTACCATGCATCACCATCTACCATGCTTCTAAGTCATTCGTAATACTAAATAAAATTACCATATATAGTGCTGAGCTTATTGCTTGTAGTGGCATTAACATGGATTGGTTGGATGATTGACTCTAACCATGCTCAACTCTCGAGTTCGTCTAATTATTTCATTATAATTGTCTAAAAGCTGTTTTACAAAACTTTACAAATCCTCACCCGGTTAGAGAAGTAACACGTACCATGGATTTTCAATTGGTTTTGTCTACGGGATAGAAAATGACATTAACCGATCAGCTACCAAACATAATTTTCAAAACCAAAAATGATTTACTGACTGTGCGACGGGTGCTGTAGGACAAGCTTACCCTTCCTTAGCACATAATGTCACTCTTTTTGAGATTTCACACTGTTAGTGCTTTAGTTTTTATTGTTGCATTTGTAGTACGACAAAAAAAATTCTCAAAATGTGGTCTGAAAAACACAGTCGACATATGAATATGAAAATAAAATTTTATCTTACCTTTGAGCAATTTGGAGTAAATACACTCGATTAATTAGATTGCATATTCGGTTACATTAGTTCTTAAAAAGACCTCGAAATGACCATAACATGTTTCAGTTAAATTAGATGTCGCCAAGACTAACAGCGAGGTTTAAATTTTCTTCAAATACAAGTGTAAAAAGTGATCTTTAAGAACAATCGAAATATAAGCTGGGCTTATTTTTGGGCTGAGCTTATTTATGTTTTTACACTCTGGAAATGTAATTTTCAAAAATAATCAGCAAGTCTCCACCAACCGCATACTTTATGAGTAACAATGGTGTCCAGAATTACAATTGTGTGCCAATAAATTTTCTGTCGGTGATAATTGACTCTCAACCCAGACTTTTCAATTGTATTTTTGACAGATATGAGATCTTGAAATTGAATTTTTTTTTAATTATGAGCATTCCATTGAATTGAAGTCAGAAGCTCAACCTTACCACTCATAAACATCACTATTTGATTACTTCAGGCCGTCTTCAAGTGTGAATATATCAGCTGTTCTCACAACGTATTTAATGATGAAATAATAAATTTTACTGGTAAAAGTAAAATCAACGCGACATGCAATACAGTGTAGACTTTACCTAAAATTGTAAGAAATGTTTATAAAACAATTATATGTTTAACGTTTTATTTTTTTAATATGTGAAATACAGTGCACTATGAATATTAAAAGACAACACCATAAAAAAATCCCTAATTCTGACTTTATGAATTACGAATCATTTACAAATACTCGTCCAAATAGATTTCTTGATTTCATATCATACCTTTTTATTGTTTTACGTTTTCCATTTATTTTTTTCTCGATCTCGTGCAGTTTTCAGTGATTTCTCGTGCTTGAGGTGTATGCTCTCTTTATTACATCAGATACGGCATACTTTCCATGTGAGGATTTCACATATAAATTCATCATTTTGGCAATCTTATTTTGTAAAACAAAATCAGCTGTCTTTCAGATTATCTATATATTTATTGTTCACACCTCCGGATGTTGCATCAAACCGATGAATGGCCTGTCGTCGTTTATATAAATAATGATTTTTGGTACCTTTGATAGGCAAGTCCGGAATGACTATGTTTTTTTAAGATAACTTTGATCCACATTTCAGGATTGTTGACAATTCCACATCCATCACAAAGGAAAGATACTCGGATATTATCAATTTACAACTAGCAAGTGAATTCATCTTAAACCGGTGCTAGGAACCGTCTTAGAACTCGTTTTAGCCCTGTCAAGTCATAGCCTATGCTTATGATTTGATCTAGTTCTACCCTGTCAAAATTACAGTCGATGCTTTCATTGGTGAATTGTTGTCTCGCCCCAATCTTAGCTTTGGTCTAGCCTAAATCAGCTATATCTGTTAACATGAATATTTTATTAATTGCACTTATTCTGTTTTGTCATTATGACGTTTCTGCTGTTTTTACTTACTTGATGTGTTTGTTTGCTTTATTTGTTACATGTTTGTCCTTCAGTACTGTACGTGTTTATCATGGTTTTTAAGTTTTGTTTAACTTTAACTCTTGATATATTATATGACATTAAGTAAAAATAGCTTAATAGTAATGGGATTTCTTTGCTTTACGACAATCTTTACTTTATCATAAAAAAGTAGTAGTGTGCGTTGTTTTTTGTTGTTTTGTTAGAATTACCAACGAATTTTGTCTTCATTATGCTGTGCTTATGAAAGCATAATGCTGTTTTTTTTAGATATGCTGAAAAGATTTCTGTTACGTTCACATTAATGTGATCATATGTATACGGGGATCTTGTATTTACTTAGCGTAGTATTACTGAAGCACTGGTGTTATTTTGTAAAATGTACTGCAGTGCTGTCTTTGTCAGATACCAGCATGGAGATCACTATATCAATGTAGTAATTATTATATATGCAAATGAGATAAATAACTTTACCGAAGTTGCTGTTAATTTGGAATCTGCATATGCGCATTTCGTCAACTTATCACGGAGGGTTTGCTACGTCACACGCACGGATACTGTAACATTATAAAGGCTCGCTTCGCGTTTGTTTGTCTATTTTTATGATGAAATAAAACCAATGGTAAGCAAACTGAATGAATCCACCGAAGGGCCGGCACCTCATTGAACATTTTTGGCACAAATACTCCACGTAAAAACCTACCAGTTATGTAAACACTTCTGTACAGTTGAAAATCGGGGCACGGATATAGGTGGCATCGCACCAATCATGCTTGATTTCTACTAACCAATATGCAATAGTTTCGAGTTTTTTTATTGTAAATACTCTAAAATTATATTATAACATCCCTGGTAAACATTTATATATCTGCAGAAGGTTCTTTTGTTGATATCGCATAAAAACTGACGCACGGATACTGTTAACATAAAAATAGGTACGGATATTGTTGACATCGTTGTCTTATAGGAAGGGAGAGGTGCTTGCGATTACCGTTGCATCTAATCTCACCCATGGTTTAAAATTTGGTTGGTGGTGTTCATCTGTATGCGTAACTCTATATTTTACCTTTTTGTCGCACTCATGTGATGTCTCCGTTTCTTAGTGTTTCGAAACTTGCTATTGTCTTAAGAAGTTATTCTGTTTTGGACTGACGGTTCGGTTCTAATTTACGTTTAAACAATTTATGAATTCCGACAAGCTTATGTTTGATAGATTAACTCGTTCTAGAGTATTATATAATCAACAAGGGCGAAAAATTTCTTTTTTTTCTTGAACCGTGGAGAGGAAATTGGGTTATACGGTTGGATCGGGCATGTAATTGTTTATACCGCTGCCGTTGTCATGTCATTTTTAAAAGAAGCTCAAATTTTTTTGAGTCATTTGAATGTAAGACTGTTACTATTTGCGTTAGCTGTGTTGCTTGTACAACACATGTAATGAAAGTATTCATGCTATAACACAACACATGAAATGAAAGTACTCATGCTATAAATGAAATCCAAAAGACCTTTTTTTTTGGTACAATGGTGAAATGCATAAAAGTTGTTCACTGAAGGAAGAAATTACGAGAGGAAATGTCCGACATGCCTTTCTTACGGTCCGTCCGAATTTGTAAGTTATTGGAAGAAATCAAAGAAAAAGTGGCGTCGATTTTTGACATTAGAGAATGGAGGTTATAATAAAATTACCGAACAGAGTTGTCAAAAGCCGAATTCCATGAGACAAAAAAAAACCCAAATCAGATGAAAACCACTGGAAAAAGTCGACTGCAATTTTCCTGACTTGGTACAATCATTTCAATAGAAATGATGGGTTAAACCAGCTTTATGGCGCGCCAAACATCTCCATCTATTGTGGTATGTCAGGCAGCAACTCGATATCACTTGCTATTGAGTATTTAATACAAGATTATGAAAGATCTGTTGACTGGCCGATTGGCAAATGTCATTCTCTAACA